>SZWC01012306.1:49484-59527 GCA_023375785.1 Penium margaritaceum | reverse complement strand
CCTCCTCCTCCACCTCCTCATCCCCTCCTCCTCCCCACATGCTCGCTGCACTTGTTTTGCAGGAGACTGCGCTGTCTGCAGCGCAGGCAGCAGCAGCTAGGGCTGCTACTGCGATTGAAGCTGCAGCAGCTGTTGTTGCCGTAGCCGCTGGCTCATGGAAGCCGCTGGACGTGCCTGCCATCGTTGGCCCAGCCCTGTTCCGCAATGGCTGGATTGGCACCAGTGGCACCAGGCATGGTGGTGCCAGTGGCAGAGGAGGCAGCAGCAGCAGCAGTGTCGATCACACCTTGGTCATCAACAGGGGCAGGGAGGGCGGTAGTGGCAGGCTGCTGCGGTGTTGGAAGGTTGTGGTGCTGCGTGAGGAAGACGGGACAGTGGACAGTGCTGCTGACAGTGGAATGAAGGTACGTGCACCGCCTGCGCCTGGGTGGCCTGTGGGTCACCAGCCAAGGCACTGCTGCTGTGTTCAACTGCTGTCTCGTTTCACTTTGTCGCCTAAACCACGTCCTTCGCTTCCCGGAAGGTCTGTGAGGTGCTGAGGCGGCGATCGAGTAGGGCTCTTTGGTGCCTGTGGCGGTGCAATGCAGTGCTCCATGAATGAGTCATGTGTTGCATGCTGAGAGGTGTACGAGCTGACTGGTCCGAGCAGTCCTGCATGTGCACCTCTGCCAGCTTGCTTGCTGGACTGCTCGCTCTCCCAGGTAATGCGCGACAAGACTTCTTCCTACTTTGCCGTTTTTCTTGTCGGAAACGTCTCAGATGCTCGTCTGCATGTCCTGCCTTCCTGACTGTCTTGGTCAGGATCCCCCCGCAACCCCCTTGTGCCAGTCCTCTTGCCCACCCACCGGTGAAGGTAGTCATGGCTTCTCAAACTCGTACCACACGCAGGCACGTCTTGTGGCTGAATGGCTTCGGCGCTCGCTGTCATCTCCTGACACTGCCACATGGCAGCAGCAGCATCAGCAGAAGCGAGACGAGGATGAAAACCCGATTTCAGCTTCAGCTCACAAGCCACGCACCAGCAGCAGTAGCAGCAACGATGCCGTCCTCGCCAACTATGTCGCAGCAGGCGCTGCAGCAACGGCCGCAGGCGCATCCGCTTCCTTCGCAGGGTCCCTTAACAGCCAGGCAGGGTGGGTGGAAGGCGCCGGCGTGGTAGGAGAAGGTGCCAGCGCTGCAGACACGCAGCCTGCAGAACATGCGCACGTCTGGTTCACAGCCGTGGATTTCACCGCTGCTGTTGCTGCTGCTGCTCCTGGCGGTTCATCCGAAGCTGGCGCAGCAAGGGCAGCGGCAGCAGGGTGCCACGCGGTGCTCCTTGTTCTCCCGGACGGCATCAGCAGCAGCACGAGTGGCACGGGGGCGAGGATACAACAGTGGCGCCGTCAACTGAGCCAGTTGCTTGATGCGTTGCCGCCCAACTGTCGGCTCCCACTGCTTGCCTGCCTGCTTCCCAGTCATACCAGCGCCGTCAGAACAGGTGTTGGCAGCAGCAGCAGCACCAGCAGCAGGGGAGAAGCAGTTTTGAGGCAAGCAGTGCAATCTCTTGGGCTGGACTCGCTGGATCGCAGCAAAGTAGTGGAGTGGAGGGTGACTGGCATGACTGGGGAGTCGAGCGCCTCCCTTTCGTCCGCAGTGACACCTCCGCATCCCTTTCCCAAGTCCCACCAGCAGCTTTTCAAACCAGTCGGCTCCGAAATCCCTCCTGCCTCTGCTGCAGCTGCTTCCCCAGCAGAGGTAGTGGTCACCGGTGCAGCAGGCGACGTGGCTGCTGCGAAAGTTGTGGGTGCAGCTACGTCATTGCTGGCGTCAGGCCTGGAATGGCTAGCAGAGCGGGCCCCGCCCGCCCCTCCTCTGCACCGAGCTTCCCTGCGGGAGCTGGTGCTGGGGCGGCTTGGGGGGACAATGCGCGTGGCCTGGGCGGCCGACGCGGGCCTCGTGACACCACACGACGCCATTGCGCTCGTTAATGCTGCGGTGGACCGAGCAGCTGACGATGTGAGCGCGGCGGCGGAGGCGTTTGGTAGCCTCTCATATCCCCCGCCCGAAGTGGCCTGCGTGCTGGAACGACGTCTCTCAAGCAGCAGTAGCGGCGNTTCCCAAGTCCCACCAGCAGCTTTTCAAACCAGTCGGCTCCGAAATCCCTCCTGCCTCTGCTGCAGCTGCTTCCCCAGCAGAGGTAGTGGTCACCGGTGCAGCAGGCGACGTGGCTGCTGCGAAAGTTGTGGGTGCAGCTACGTCATTGCTGGCGTCAGGCCTGGAATGGCTAGCAGAGCGGGCCCCGCCCGCCCCTCCTCTGCACCGAGCTTCCCTGCGGGAGCTGGTGCTGGGGCGGCTTGGGGGGACAATGCGCGTGGCCTGGGCGGCCGACGCGGGCCTCGTGACACCACACGACGCCGTTGCGCTCGTCAACGCTGCGGTGGACCGCGCAGCTGCCGATGTGAGCGCAGCAGCGGAGGCTTTTGGTAGCCTCTCATATCCCCCGCCTGAAGTGGCCTACGTGCTGGAACGAGGTCTCTCAAGCAGCAGTAGCGGCGCCAACAGCTGCAGCAGGAGGAGTGGGAAGGGTCGTGTGGGTGGGTTAGGTGGCGCTGGGATGGACCCCGGCGCCGGCGGTGTTGGAACGACGGAGGCGGAAGAGTGGCGAAGCGAGCTCGAGCACATTCACTGGATGGCTCAAGCGTCGGGGCTTCCTTCACTCGGATGGAATGACCATTCCACACTCAGCTCCATCCTCGATGCGCTGCGCTCTTTGAAGCTGCCCCAGTTCCCCTCACTCCTCCCAGAGTTTGCAGTTCCGTACGAATCTCCCTCGCCCCGCAAGGCTGCAGCTTCGCCCGACCTTCGCAGGGGCCTCCTCCCTACCCCTTCCACACCATGCACTCCCTTCTCCTCTGAGAGGGCACCTGCCGCTGCTTCTGTCGCGTACGGTGCTCGTTCCCACCCTCACTCTGCCCACCGCCCGATGCCAACCCCATTCCAAAGCGTCCGGCCAGGGCAAGTGACCACGCCTCTGTCCCACTCTCCCTCCCCTGGACAGGGCGTTTTCACGCCAACCACACCAACATACGTGCATCCTGGGGAGCCACCAAGGGCAGGATCCATGGCTGCAGACAACCAGATGGAGGCAGCAGCAGAGGGGGCAGGGCAGCCCTTGTATCTGAGGACAGTTCTTTCGACGTACCTGCAGATAGCATGGGCAGGTCTAGGCCTGCCCCCTGCTAGGATCGGGCAGGAGGCAGAAGCACTCCTGCAGTCAGGCAGCAGCCCCCGCTGGCTACCTGGAGGCAAGCTGTTTCTGGTGCCCAGGTGGGTGCACATCCTCGCCTCGGTGCTGCAGGCGAAGGTAGCGGCGGTGCTGCCGGTGCACCCTCCCCTCACCGNCAGGGCAAGTGACCACGCCTCTGTCCCACTCTCCCTCCCCTGGACAGGGCGTTTTCACGCCAACCACACCAACATACGTGCATCCTGGGGAGCCACCAAGGGCAGGATCCATGGCTGCAGACAACCAGATGGAGGCAGCAGCAGAGGGAGCAGGGCAGCCCTTGTATTTGAGGACAGTTCTTTCGACGTACCTGCAGATAGCATGGGCAGGTCTAGGCCTGCCCCCTGCTAGGATCGGGCAGGAGGCAGAAGCACTCCTGCAGTCAGGCAGCAGCCCCCGCTGGCTACCTGGAGGCAAGCTGTTTCTGGTGCCCAGGTGGGTGCACATCCTCGCCTCGGTGCTGCAGGCGAAGGTAGCGGCGGTGCTGCCGGTGCACCCTCCCCTCACCGTGTTTGTGCTTGCTTCGTCGACTGCTGTGCCAGCAGGTGCTTCTGCAGTCGGAGGCCTGGTCGCAGCAGGCGCGGCTGCAACGGGCTCCGCAGACGGAATGGTTGATTCCGTTGCAGTGGCTACAGCAGGTGCTTTGCGCACGGAGGGAGGTTTCAGCCCTCAGCTTTGGTCTTCCTCCTCTTCCTTGTTGCAGTGTGCTCCGCCTCCCTTGCTCCCTATCCCAGACCTTTTCCATCTCCCCTCCCCAACACCTGCCGCATCCTGGACTCAGTCGAGCAACAGCTCATTGGGAATTGCTCAGTCGCTGTCGATGAGAGGGCTGCAGAGGGTAGGAGAGGACAGCGAAGAGGAGATAACAGGAGGTGCGGGTGGAGGCGTCTTGCCACACGTCCTGAATAGCGTGACCGAGGTCCAGGCGATGGCGAGAGCACGAGCGGATGTGATGCGTCTCCGACACCCTGGCGCCCATGGCCGTCCTCAGGGCACACCGGTGGGTCGTCTTGGCCCAAGGGGCAGTGAGCGCACCTGCACTCCGGACGTGCACGTCGTGGGCAGCCGGGAGCGGAGTACGGCAGGGCGGAAGCGGGTGGGCGAGCCGTTGGTGGGTGTCAAAGAGTGGGAGGCCAGACAGCAGCAGCACCTACGGCCCCAGGATCACCGTGCTGGTTTTTGGCATGGTGTCCCCATGGAGCCCAACAGCCTGCATGATAGCAGCCCAGGAGTCTGGCACGATCGTGCGCCGTGGGGTTCTGGGACGGTGCATCACCAAATGCAGCAGCAGCAGCAACAGCAGCAGCAGCAGCAGCAGCAGCAGCAGCAGCAGCAGCGGCGGCAGCAGCAACAACAGCAATGGAGACAGCAGCAGGAGCAGCTTCAGGAGTGTCACCTCCACCAGGGACAGCAGCAGGGGCAGTGGCGGCAGCAGCCCCTGCCGCCGCAGCAGGTGATGCCACGGGCACTGCAGCAGCAGACAGGCAAGTTGATTAGGAACGAAGCACTGCAACACGAAGCAGCAGTGCCTCCTCATGGAGCATTAATCCAGCAGCATCGGCAACAGCAGCTGAAGTCCGAAGCAGAGGAGCGCATAGCAGCCCTGATGCGTGAGCTTGCAGAGCGAGGCAGAAGCTGGCACGCTGTGGACTACCTCGCCTCCATTGGCCCTGCTGGCCCTGCTGCTGCTGCTGCTGCTGCTGCTACTGCTCCTGCTGCCGCTGTTGGTCCCACAGGCATAGTGGCAGATGCCAGGGCAGGGATGTTGGAAGAGCACGAGGGCAGCATGGACGGGGTCTCAGAGGGCAGTGTTTTGATGAACGGTGACGAGTACTACGGTGGTGAAGAGTCTGTGCTCAGCATTCTTGCAGGCTTGCCGCTATGAGGTGGTCTGCTGTCTTGATGCAAAACAAACCACTCACTCCCGTGCCACTGACTTCAACACCACTAACTCCCACGCACTGACCTGCAGTATTGACTCAACTTTGCACTGGAGGTGCAAAGAGGTTGTAAAAGCAGATGCCACCCACAATGCATCAGCACGTGAAGGCAAAGAGTGGGCTGCCATGAGTACAGTAATGGCTGGTGGAAAGTTGAACCACACGCGGAGGACAAACGCAGAAACATTATGTTGGGAGTTTGTTGCCTTGTGTTGTCACATGTTTGAAAGTCCTTTCAAATGGAAAACCTAGGCAGCGGGTTGGGGCAGCAGCGTTGTTGATGCAGCGTGCGGGCTTCCTCGCTCGTTGCTTAAGTCAGCTGCCCCCTCAGTCTGCTGTTCTACCGTCTTGAGTCTGGAAGCTCTGGGTTTGTTACTCAGAAATGCGCGCGCCAGAGTTAGCGCCAGAAAGCAGCTGAAAACTGAAAGTAATTAGTTAGGAATAAAGAATGAGCAACAATGGGAGACCCCTCCAAGTTCTANCGGCGCGACGACAGGCGGCGGACTACCCGCTTGGAGCTGACCAACCACTGTTCCAGAGCCCCAGATGCTACCGGGACTCTTTGCTGTGTCTTCTACGTCTTGCAGGTGTCTTTCGACGGATTGGCCATGAGGCCTATTTGCATGTTTTTGCATTGTATGCTCACCGTCAGTCGATGGATGCATGCATGTGACCAGTCGTTGCGTCCGTCTTTTGATTCTGCACGTCTAGGTTCAGACGGCGTAGGATTATGGCGTGTGTGAGAAGTTTCCTAGAACCTTCCTAACCACTTGCCGCGACACTAGGCGTCAGCCCCAGGTCAGCGTGTGACAACAGTCACAAGTTAAAAACAAAACTGCAAGGGTCTGGGTTGGGACACGAACAGAGTGTCAGGAAACTCAAAACTGAATATAATTGCAGAGAGAGATAACAAATGACAAGTCCACAGTCTAAATACCTGCCGCGGCGCACGACAGGTGTCGCACGCGGCAGTGCAAGGTCAGTCCTAAAATCGGCCCAAAAACACTATTTTGGCCGTAACTCTGTGCAGACAAATCAGAACGCTACGCCGTCTGAACCTAGAGATTCAGAATCTCAAGCCGGACGCTACGACTGGTCACACACACAAGTCCAGCACCGATCGGTGGACAGGAAATACAAAACATGCAAATCGGGCTCAAGAGCCAGTCCACCGAGAAAACTCTAGCGTCTGCAGAAAAACCGCAAAGCACCCCGACAAGTACCCAGGGCGTCGTGGTAGCTCTCTGGCAGCTGCTGGTGGATGGAGCCACCACTCGTCGGTGCTCCGGTGCCAGCTGCGTCCGCATCAAGGATAGTGTCGTCGCGCTCTCCTGTAGCGCTGCTCTCCTTGCCGTCACTCGTGACAGGTGGAAGCCACACACACCAACACTCCCCCTGGCTGACACAACTGTCAACATAATGATGTCTGAGCGAAGGCAAGAGATGATGGCTCAGGGAACCAATCATCGCGAGCACTGATCAATCATACCACAGCACAGGGTCTCCTCGTGACAATGGTGCATCCCACCAAATGCCCGGGTCTCGACCATGCACGAAGTGAATCACACACCTACGTGTCAAACATCAAGCAAGAGAGACAGAGAAACAGGTCTCCTCATGACCCCGGAAAAGTGTCTCCGGGTGCCCGGGTCTCGACCACATCATGCATGGATCATACATAACACATAGAGGCAATGGGTCTCCACATCACACCGGTGAAACTCACCAGGTGCGCGGGTCTCGACCAGCATAACCTGGACCATAGCATCGTGCTGCACCCTAAGTAACCTCGCTGTCCTAAAAAAGATGTCAGACCAAAGTCCACACACCAACACTCCCCCTGGGCTGCAGAGGCTGACAGTACGAGCAAAGCTGATGGCTGCTCCCAACACAATCCGTGAGGAGGGAGCGCAGCTCCCCCATGGCCACATACCCCTGCACAGCAATAGCAAGGGTGACGACGATGCTGGTGGGATGTGTCCGCACAGAGCCTCACCCCGGAGCGGCGTCGTCGCTGTCATCGTCATCGCTGTTGTAGTCGTCACTACTGTCGTCATCTGCTGATGTGACTGGTGCAGCGCTGAGGGCCTCCTCCAACTGTATCGCCTCCCGTATGCATGCCAGCTGCTGTGCTGCATGCTGCCACACGGACTGCGCTGCGTCGAGACGCGTGTGCAGTTCGTCGAGCTCAGCTGCGGTAGCCTGCCGGCCAGCTGCATCTACGGCGTGCAGGCGGTCAGTCGCGGAATGAATCTGATGGTGGACCTCCGTCATGTGCGCATCGGCGTGAGTCACTGCCTCCTGCATCCTCGTCTCCTCGTCGCGTAGGAAGCTCTCCACGCCAATAGGCGACTCAACTGCTGCCTGATCACCAGCTGCTGGCAGGGGGTCGTCACCACTGAGCGCGTCCGCATCCGTAGCACCAGAAGGGGGTGGTGCTGCGCAGTCACTGGCTGCTGCTGACACACTCGACACTCGGGTGTCAGGTGGCCAGACGTCGTCATCCGTCGGTGTATCTGCCGCTACAACGCCGTCACTGTCATCGGGAACCCATACACCCTGCAGAAACAAGGATCCCCTGGTGCACAACCAATCGTCCACCTGCTGATGTGCGTCCGCCCGTAGCCAACGTGCATCCTGTAGGGACCACTCCGCAGCCTCGAGACGGGTGTGCACATCCTCCATGCACATCTCAGCAACCTGTCGTGCAGAAGCATCTGTAGTGTACCAACGGCTGCTGGCCTCCCGGAGCTCGGCCATGAGACTCTGCACGTGCGCCTCTGCTCGAACCACCACTGCCTCATGCTCGTCGACCGTAGAGCGTAGGCGCTCGGGTATAGGAACTGTAGCTCGGACGAGCNCAAGAACGGCAGCGCACTGGGCCTCTATGTCTGCCTCCGACCCTGCGTCCGACCGCTCCACGACGGACGACTGGTCCTCATCGAGGAGGTCTACCTCGTCCTGGCAGTCAATCACCTCCTCCTGCTGCCCAGCACTATCTGCCAGAACCACCTGGGTGTCTGTTGTGGGCCGAGCATCAGCATCTGTATCACCTGCTCCTCCTGCTGCTACTCCTGGCACCATGGCAGCTGTCTCCACACCAGCTAATGCAGGAGCGTGCGCATCGTCGGGCGCAGCTCCGGCATTGGCCGTCGTCACGTCATCCGCCAAAACATCAACGATCACCAACTCCATCCTCGACTCTGACTCAGCATCGGACCAATCCTCCTCTGACGAGGAGTCTCCGTCACAGCGATCCGCCTCGATCATCCTGCGCTATAGAGCAGTCGCATCACCAATGCCGAGCTCCGCCGCGGTCGTCAGCGGACACACCATCCCCCCCACGACTGGCACCTCGGCAGGAGCTGTGGGGACTCGGCAGACCAACCCGTGGACAGGAGACGAGGGAATCTCGTCACCTGAGACTCCTCCCAGAGCCGCGTCTACTGCCAACGTCCCGTCAGTAGCACTGACTGCAACTGCTGCTACTGTCACGACGTCGATGGCGGCCGACACACCCACTGCCTGGACGTCTGGCGACACTCCACTGGTCACCAATGTAGCGGAACGGACGTCTACTCCACATGTGCCGGCTGACACCGCTACTGCGACTACTGCCTCATCCACTGGTACTGCCCCACCTGCCTCTGTGGTCTCTGCTGCGTCAACTGTAGTCTCCGAATCTACGTCGGACCACTCGTCAGATGGCTCGTCCTCACTGAGAGCGCCCTGTCGTGAAGCATCGTCTGTCGCATCCCTCATGCACTCGCCGGTGGGCGTCGGCGAACACTCCATCCCCCCCTCGACCGATGCACCGGTAGAAGCTGCGAAGGGGTGCCGCGCCAACTTTGCAACTGGGGAGGAAGGAGTCAGTTCCGTGGTGACGTCTGCCGCTGCTGCGTCTGCTCCTTCCTCCTGCACACGTCTCGCCAAACTTGCTATCTGTCGCCTCGCGTGCCGAGTCCGAGAACGACGATGGCGAGCCGAAGAGACTACCCCAGAAGTTGAGGGGTCACTGGTCGGAATGACTCCAACTGCCTCCAGCACAGAGCGTAGGGTGTCAGATGTAGAGCTAAGGTCGGGGGGCATGGCATCGTCAGGTGATGACACTGACGGAGGTGAGGATGACAAGGAAGAGGATGGAGTCTGTAATGGCATGGCGGTAACAACCCGCTCAGAGACCACATGATCTGTGAGTTGTTGCACCATGCGCTTTAGACCCTGGAGCTCGGCGTACAGCACTGCCACAGCTCCGTCGTAGGGCTCCGAGAGGCCCTACGGTATCAACCGATAGCGTCCCGAGATCAGATGGAGGAGAAGGGAGACAGGATCGCATCCAGTTCGGCCGCCACCCGGCAGGGCGGTGGCGACACTGGCACCAGCCATGGTGCCGGTCGCCACAGTAGTAGCAGGCAAAGCCACTGGACACATGAGGTGTGTGCCCTGGCTGCAACTGCCAGGGTGCCTGCGGTGTCTGCCACGTTTGTGGTCTCGGTGCAAGCCACGGCGCCGGCTGCGCCCATGTCCACGCAAGTGTGCTCATCTCAGGAGCTCGGCGTGGGTGAGTGCATACAACACTTGCTCACGCTGGCACAAGGCCACAAGGGGAGGTGAGCGATCGAAGCACAATCTCTCAGATGTGCTGCGACGCCGTCACGAGGACGGTCACCACCGCGCTAGTGGTGCGCTGCTGTGCGACTCAAGTGTGCAAACTCAAGTCGCCTTCGGTGCTAATGCTGCACCGGGTGCCGTCGTCAGCCGACGGCTGTGGCCTCAAGCCACCTTCGCTGCTGCTGCTACCGTTGCAAATCTCGCAACGGTTGCTGCTACTGCGGGTT
>SZWC01012306.1:17175-35643 GCA_023375785.1 Penium margaritaceum | reverse complement strand
ACGGACTCACCACTCCCCCACGCGACGGGAGGGACACGGACGAGCCGGAGCGGATGAGGTCGCGGGGAAACAGGTCCTCAAAGAAGAGGGCATCGCGGGACTCGACGATGCAGTGTCGGGATGGGTCCCAGAAGCGCCACGCCTTGGACTGACGAGACACACCAAGGAAGGTTCAGGGGCGTCCGCAGGGGGCGAGCTTGCCGCCCTGTTGTGGGGCGGGCAGCCACCAACGGCCACACAGCCCCAGACGCGAGCCGGGCGGAGGTCAGCGCGCCGACCGCACCAGTGCTGGTAGGGCGTGGACTGGCGGGGGAGAGGACCGTGGGGAACCCGGTTCCAGACCCAGGTCATGTAGGCCATGGCTTCGAAATAGAAGCCATCGGAGAGACCGGACTCGACCCGCATGGTGCGAACGGCGTCGGCCATGGTACGGTTCCACCGCTCGGAGACGTCATTCTGGGCGGGTGTGTAGGGCGCAGACGTCTCATGGTGGATCCCGCGGGAGGCGAGAAAGGTCGTGGCCTCACCCAAGTACTCGCCACTGCGATCGGAGCGAAAGCGGCGAAGGGGACGGCCACACTCGCGCTCCGCGAGGACAAGCCAGTCCTGAATGGTTCGGGCGACATCGCTCTTCTGCCGAAGGCAGAAGACCCAACGGTAGCAAGAATAGTCGTCCATAAGAGTGAGGACATAGCGGCCATGCTCACCGGCGGACTCGGTGGGGAGAGGGCCCATGACGTCCGAGTGGAAAAGGTCAAGAGGGGCGGATGCACGGGAGGAAGAGAGGGGGTACGTGGACCGGTGCATCTTCCCCTAAGCGTAGTCTATGCACTCAGTGGGGCACGGGAGAGGGAAAGTCTCCGGGTCCAGGCCCTTGGCCGGCTGGGTGCAGAGCATGCTTTCTACGGCGGCAGAGTGGACGTGGAAAATGCGGCGGTGCAAGAGGCGGGTGTGCTGAGGAGAAAGCGTGCTGGTGACAAACACATGACCTGTGGCGGCCGACGGGGAGGAGACGGGAGGGGAAGAGGAGAGGCGAAGAACGTGCCACAAGTTGCCACGGGCGATGGCGTGCAGTACGACAAGACCAGACGGACGCAACGACACAGTGCCGACACCACGCGAGTGCACAACGTCCATGCTCATGCGGTCAAGGGCAGTCACGGACAGGAGGCTGAGCTCGAGACCAGGGACGAAGAGAACATCGGTCAGNAGGCCCTTGGCCGGCTGGGTGCGGAGCATGCTTTCTACGGCGGCAGAGTGGACGTGGCAAAGGCGGCGGTGCAAGAGGCGGGTGTGCTGAGGAGAAAGCGTGCTGGTGACAAACACATGACCTGTGGCGGCCGACGGGGAGGAGACGGGAGGGGAAGAGGAGAGGCGAGGAACGTGCCACAAGTTGCCACGGGCGGTGGCGTGCAGTACGACAAGACGAGACGGACGCAACGACACAGTGCCGACACCACGCGAGTGCACAACGTCCATGCTCATGCGGTCAAGGGCAGTCACGGACAGGAGGCTGAGCTCGAGACCAGGGACGAAGAGAACATCGGTCAGAAAGACATCACCGGCCGGACCACGGAAACGAACGATGCCAACACCACGGACAGGCAACACCTGTCCGGAACCCGTCCGGACACCAGAGACATCGCCGACAGGACCGAGCATACTGAAGGCCTCACGAGAGGCCGTCATGTGATGCGTGGCCCTGGAGTCGATGATCCAGGTCTCAGCAGGGTCCTGGACAGGGGTCGCCAGATCACTCACGGTCACATGGCAGCAAGCGACGGATGCGGACGAGGTGGAAGGAGGCGCGAAACGAGACTGCCAATCGTCAAGCCACGCAATGTCGTCAAGGAGTGGGGTGGAGGAGACCACGAGAGACGACGAGACAGACAAGGAAACGGGACACGACCGCAGCTCAGTCTCAGTCATACAAGGATGGGCCGAAGGGCAGGAGGTGACGCAACTCGCACTTCCCTGGGGAGGAGGGCGAGGCAGGCCAAGCTGGAGCGCGATGAACTGCTCTAGCTGATGCTCACGGGAGGACGGCCCAGGAGTGTAGACAGAGTGCAGAGTGACGGCGCCAGAGCCCGGGTAGGAGGAGGGCTGAGCCGGCGAAGGTAGCGGAGGTACCGACGGCTCAGGGTAGTACTGCTGCGGGTAGTACTGCTGCGGGTAGTACTGCTGCGGCGCGGGTGTGTGCGGGACAGGCGGAGCTGTCGGAGTGGCAGAGCTGCTGGACGAGGTCGGAGTGTCAGGGCCAGCAGCAGCGATGGCGGCAGAAGCGAGGCGGCGCTCTCGCTGGCGGCACATGGTGGCAATGACGCGCGCCTCGTCCGTCGGGAGAGGGCACGTGTACCACCCGTGCCCGGGCTGGCCACAATTGTGGCAAACCGAGCCACCACCGTTGGACCCGGTCGATGACTGCTGCTGCTGCTGATGCGGTGGATCCTTGCCTCTCTTATTCCGACTTTTCTTCTTCTTCCCCGAAGACGATGAGGTAGCTGCGACAGGGGAGGCGACGGCCACGGAGGCAACGGTAGGGGAGGCAACGGCAGGGGATGCAAGGGCCTTCGTGCGGTGGAGCTGGGACTCCTGGCGAGCTTCCTCAATGCGGAGGAAAAGCTCATATGCCCAGGGCATGTGGGTGCCCTGGGCCTCCATGGTGGATAGGATGTCCTGAGGGTAGTGGATGAAGACGTCCGCGTACACGCAGGTGGTGTCGCGCTTGATGGTGAGGAGCGCGGACACAAGGGCGGAGCAGATTTGCCGAGTCGACGGAGGATGTCCTCCGCCCGCTGCCAGTAGGCAGTGACCGTCTCGGTCTCCCCCATGTGCAAGGAGTTGAACTCCCGGAGCAGACGGCTGATCTCAGCGTCGCTGGATAGGCGATGGGGCCTGGTGAGGACGTGCCATGCGGCTGTAGGGTCGGGGATGTCGCCAACGGTGAAGTCGCCAAGGAAGGGCTCCAGGGCAAGGCGGGAAGCTGGGGGGGCGACTGGTACAAGGGCACGGACAGCACGACTAGCGTCATATAGCTGATCGGCCTGGGTGGAGTCGTAAGGGAGGGTGTAGTAGGCCCACAGACCCTCACCCTACGCCAAGATCCAGAAGCTGAGCTCCCAGCTCCAGAACTGCTCGCCGGCCTGAAGCGGCGGCGGCGGTGTCTCAAAGTCCTTTTGCCTACGGCCGGCACCCAGAGTGGGGCCAAGGACTGAGGTCACTGTCTGCCATTGGCGCTGAGTCTGCTGCTGTGCCAGGTAGTACGTGGCAGTGGACACAACGGGGCTAGCGTGCCCTGGAGGGATGAACGACGGCAGCACACTGGTGGCGGTTTGGGAGGCGACTGGCTGTAGCGCTGCAAGCTGCTGCATCAAGGCGGCGAGCTATTGCTGAAGAGCAGCGAGAGGGTCAGGGTTGTTGCCAACGTTACCAGTGGGCTGCTACTGCTGCAGGGGCGGCGGCTGCTGCTGCTGCAGCGGCGGCGGCTGCTGCTGCTGAGGCGGCGGCGGCTGCTGCTGCTGCAGGGGCGGCGGCTACAGCTGCTGCACCGGCGGCGGCTGCTGCTGCTGCAGTGGCGGCGGCTGCTGCTGCTGCAGCGGCGGCGGCTGCTGCTGCTGCAGCGGCGGCGGCTGCTGCTGCTGAGGCGGTGGCGGCTGCTCCTACTGCTACTACTGCTGCTTCAACTGCTGCTGGTGCGGCGGCGACAGCTGCTGTTGCCGTGGCGGCGGCGGCGGCGGCTGCTCTTGCTGCTGCGGCGGCGGCGGCTGCTGCTGCTGTAGCGGCGGCGGGTGCTGCTGCTGCTGCTGCTACAGTCGCCGCAAGAAAGGAGGGGTAGGGGTCCCCCCAACAGAGGAGGACCCCTCCTCGTCGGGACTCCCAGTCATGACTTAGTGTCCCTTGTGTTTCTTTTTTCTTGTTGTCTTAGTGTTGCTGATGGGAGCAGGAGGTTGGGGAGGTAGGGATTCTACCCACCCCTTTGGCCTTCTCCCATTCGCTTTGCCCCCCCCTTTTTTGTGTGTGTTGATGACGTCAGCAGTGACGTCAGCAGTAACGTCAGCAGAGGGGTGCTGACGTCAGCAGCGGCAGTTATTTGGGCTGCCGCTGCTGCTGTTGCTGTTGATGTTGTTGCAGCCGCTGCTACTGTTGCTGTTGCTACAGCTGCTACTGCTGCTGCTGCTGTTGTTGATTGCTGCTGCTGCTGCTGTTGTTGATTTCTACTGCTGCTGCTGCTGTTGCTACTGCAGGTGCTCCTACTGTTGCTGCTGCTGCTGCTGTTGTTGCTGCTGCTGTTTGCTGCTGCTACTGTTGCTGCTGCTGCTGCTGCTGCTTCTGCTGCTGTTGCTGTTGCTGCTATAGTTGCAACTGCAGCTGCTGTTGCTGTTGTTGCTGCAGTTGCAACTGCAGCTACTGTTGCTACGAGCTGTTGCGGCTGCAGTGGCTGCTGGAGCTCACTGCTGCTGCTACGCACTGCTACAGCTGCTATGTGCTGCAGCAGCTGCTCGCTGCTGCGGCGGGCTGCTGCAGCGAGGTGCGGGGGTGGGGGATTTTTTTTGTTGCCCCTTTTTTTTGTTTTTTTTTCTTCTTCTTCTCTTGTCACAACGGGCAGCAGCCCGCTGCCTGTTGCGAGCAGCGGGCTGCTGCTCGCCTGGCAGTAGTGAGCTGCTGCTCGCTGGCAGCAGCGGGCTGCTGCTCGCTACTCGCTCGCTGCGAGCAGCGAGCAGCAGCAGCCCCGGCTGGCAGCTGCCAGCTGCTGCTCGCTGTTGCTGCTGCTGCAGGTGGCTGCTGCTGTAGCTCACTGCAGCAGCTGCTGCAACCCTCTGCTGCTGCTGCCCGCTGCTGCAGGTGCTGCGTGCTGCGGCTGCTGCCTGTTGCCGCTGCGAGCTGCTGCTGCGAGCTGCTGCTACGCGTTGCTGCTACTGCTGCACGCTGCTGATGCTACTGCTGCTGCGAGCTGCTGCTGCTGCGGGCTGCTGCGAGCTGCTGCTTCTGCCTGCTGCTGCTGGTGGTGCCAGTCACTGCACCTGGGTGACGTTGCCGCTTGTGTCGTCGCCCTCAGACGTCAGACGCCGCCTGCCGCTCACCTCCTCGCGTCACGCGTGGGGGTCAGTGCTGCCGAAAATTTTCGGCAGCATTTCCCCTGACCCAGTGGCCGTGGGAAAAAATCTGACGCCGCCACCAGGCGGGTCAATGCTGCCGGAAAAAATCCGGCAGCATTTCCCCTGCACTGGCGCGTATGGGGGTCCGCCGGCGTTGTTTGGCACCTGTTTGCCAGTCTTCTGCTGTTGCTGCTACGCTCTGGCTCTGATACCAAAATGGAAAACCTAGGTAGCAGGTTGGGGCAGCAGCGTTGTTGATGCCTCGTGTGGGCTTCCACGCTCGTTGCTTAAGTCAGCTGCCCCCTCAGTCTGCTGCTCTAGCGTCTAAGTCTGGAAGCTCTGGGTTTGTTACTCAGAAACGCGCGCGCCAGAGTTAGCGCCAGACAGCAGCTGAAAACTGAAAGAAACTAGTTAGGAATGAAGAATGAGCAACAATGGGAGACCCCTCCAAGTTCTAGTTCCCCCCCACTAGTGTAGAAGTTGTTACTCAGCTAATCAGCCAATCAGAAAATAGCTGTGGACCTTTTATCTGGCTGGCAGGGTTTTCTCGGTGAGCCCTGCCAGACGCCCGACACCCCAAAACCCGGGCGTCGTCCGTTTTGCCTGAAAACTGGCCCATACCATAAAACCGACGCTGCGAACGCAGTCGTGCGGTCAGAATCAGCTAGACAAGTAGTAGCAAAGAGTTATGGCTGCCCGAACCCAGGCAGTGCCTACGGTGGTCCATGGTGCCGAACAGGGCCATGCAGCATGCAACAAGGACCCTAGGCACAGCATGACGATGCAGACGCGACGGGACGCACTGGACGCATGCAGACAACAATTGCGGTGGCAGTGACCGCCGGCAGCACGACCGCCGAGGAGGCCTGCCGATGGAGCTGAGCACGTTGCTGGAGAGAGGAGGCTCAAGCGAACTGCGAGTACACCTCAGCGTGCGTCGGCTCCACCGGATGACGCTCCATCAGCGTCGAGTCTCGCCATCAGTCATGTGCACGCCGATGTACACAAGCCGGGAGGACACAACAGAGCACAATGAGGGATGCGCAAAAACCAACACTTTCACTCCGCATTGCCTCCTACATTTGCACATGTCCTCACAAAGGTGTTTGTTTTCAGTCTATTTTGAACAAGTGGGTGCAAATTGTGAATCATTCTCAATTATGAGGCAAGTGGTCTTATTGCTTGTGGTAAAAGTTGGTGGCCCATCACACCTTTAATGTCTTCTTGTCTTGCACCTTGGATATACACTACCCAACACATGTAGGGGAGACTGAGTACTGCGACTTTGTTGAGCACATCCTCACAAGATGGGAGCCATTTTTCATGGAGTTCGCGCTCTCTGCTAAGAGCTCTAACACACACTCGAGGTGTGGCCCATGGTCATATGATCCATTTGATTCTAACTGTTGGTTTTTCTCCATGAGAGCTCTAGCTCTTTGATACTTTAGGGCGCCAAAGATGTTTCTACATTATCTGTGGGATTTTGAAAAAGTTACGTTGTAGCAACAAGGTGTTGTGTTGTGGTTCGGAAAACCCCTCAAAGGCAAACGTGTTGTGGTTCGGCTATCGCGCCGACCTCCGTCTTGCTCGTGTTTGGGGGTCCTTAGCCTGCGTCTGGTACACCCAGGACCAACAGGGGTCCAAGGTCTCACCTCGGGGTCGCATGTGTGCCTTCCTCGGCATTTCCCCGCGATCAAAGGCCTGACGTTTTTGGGACCCCGCTCGTCATCGCATCGTCGAGTCTCGAAACGCTCTCTTCTTTGAGGCTCTCACTTTCCGCAACCTATCGAGCGTTCTATCGCTGGCCACTGACCATGTTCCCACATGTGTGGCTTCTAGATGGATGGGGGAGTCTAGCCCTACAGATGGATCCGTCCGGGCCTCCCCACTTGTGGTCCGGTCTCCAGCTGATGACGATCCGGCCATTTTGGTTGTCGGTCCAGTAGCCTCTTCGACTCCCTGTGGCACACCTGATCCCATGCAAGTCTCAGTCCCTTCTAGCACACCTTCTCTCGTGCCAGTCTCAGTCCCTTCCGGCACCCCTGCTCCCATGCCAGTCTCAGTCCCTTCTAGCACACCTGATCCCGTGCCAGTCTCAGCCCCTTCTGGCACACCTAGTTCCGTGCCAATCTCACTCCCTTCAGGCACTCCTGCTCCCGTGCCAGCCTTAGTCCCTTCTGGCACACCTATTCCTGTGCCAGTCTCAGTCAGAGACTGGGATCCCTTCTGGCAGACCTGCTCAAGTGCCAGTGTCAGTCTGTTTTAGCTCTTGCACACCTGGTCTCGAGCCTGTGACAATCTCCTCGATCACACCTGGTCCTCTGTCTACACCTGCTTTCCCAGCTCGCGAGCCAGCACCTATCCATGATCGTCCTGCATCCTCTCCCCTCCCCAGCGAGCCTATAGTCCCTATGGCTGTGGACCAGTCGGTTGCTACACAGCCAAAGGTGAGCACCTCATCTTCGGGCTACTCTTGTGAGCCTGGTGGTTGTCTTCGACCACTGACGTCCAAGGCTCAGAGGACAGTCGATTCGACACCTAGACGCTCCACTCACAGTGTTCACAATGGCGATCCTGGTACGAAGGCCCTTGGCTTGAGTGTCGAGGCGGACTACACAGAGGTGAACCCTACGTGCCCTGTCGGTCATGAGTTGGTCTCCCGAGAGTTCTCAGTCGCGTGCGATACCGGAGCCAATCTTGTCGTGGTCGGACCGAGTTCGAAGGCGTATGTCTTAGCCACCCGGCGCTCTCCCTCGACGACGCCTGATCCAAGCACGTTGAAAGAGGCACTCTCGATACAGGATGCACAGTTGTAGCATGCTGCTTGTGAGGATGAGCTAAGAGCCATCCGTGAGCACGCTGTCTATGAGCTTGTCGACCTCCCGCTTGGACGGAAGGCTATACAGGCCAAGTGCATCTTTCACAAGAAGCTGAAGCCTGCTAGCACACTTTATCGTTATCTCGCTTGACAGCCAAGGGATTTTCACAAGTTGAGAGTGTAGATTTCACCGACACCTTTGCACCTATTGGTCGCATGACCACCACCCGCGCTCAATTCGGAGTTGTTGCTCACCACGAGTGGGAGCTGCACGAGATGGATTCGAGGTCGGTGACAAGGTCTGGCGTTTGCGCAAGGCCTTGTACGGCTTGAAACAGTAACCCAGTGCTGAAACTTGGAGATCACCGGCACAGTGCCACGTGTCGGTTACGTGGTGAGTGATGCCGACCCGTCCCTCTTTCCTAGACGAATAGCTGAGAACTTCACCGCCATCCTGGTATACGTGAACGCCATCCTGATTGCGTCTCCTTCTATGGAGGCCGTGAAGGAGGCCAAGGCAGTCCTTCAGGCTGCCTACAGGATGAAGGATCTTGGTCCTATAGCTGTATTTCTTGGTATGGAGATTGTGCGTGATCGTCAACGACACGGTACCTCGGACTCTGCTTTCAACGGCATTGTTTGGTGGTTGTCGACGGCTACACAGACAATGAATGGGCATGGAGCCCTAATGGGCGCAATAGGACAGCCTACGTGTTCCTACTGGGTGGCACTGCTGTGTCGTGGCACAAAGGCAAGTAAGAATGTATCGCAACAAGCTCATCAGAGGTTGAGTATGTTGGGCTAGGGGCTGGGGTTGCTGAGCCGGTGTGGCCGCAGCGTCTGTTTCGTGAGTTGCGTCAGTCTGTGCCTTACATCGTTCAATGCTGTGACAACCAGAGCGCTCTCGCCATTGCAAAGAAATGTGGCGTGTTTCATGCATGCACGACGCACATTGTTGTTGAGCATCACTTTGTGCGTGATCTTGTGGAGTGACAGGTGATCTCCGTCATCTGGGTCGGCACGGACATGCTGCGGGCTGACTTCCTCACCAAGGCACTAGCACGCGGAAAGCTAATGGTGGCCATTCGTTCTGTCGGGCTTTGCCTTTTACGTGAGAGTGGCTTAGAGTGCGGTGTGTGGGCATGGACTGTTGAGCATCTTGTTGCAATCCTATATCAATTCTGCACGTGTATGGACATGCGTACCATCAAGTCATGGGGGAGTGTTATGATGTGAGTCATCCCCGTCTATTGGTACAGCTTATTGTGACCACTCGGCCGTATCCATGCTCGTGCAGATCCTTGATGCGGACCCAACTGGTGCCGGAGCACAAACGGGTGGTGGTTCCACCCACCAACAGTTGCCAGTCAGATGCCACGACGTTCTGGGTGCTTGCTGGGGGACTACAGTTTTTTCTACAGTTACTAGAGTTTTCTCGGTGGAATGGCTCTTGCGCCCGATTTGCATGTTTTGCATTGTTTGTCGACCGATCCATGCCGGACTTGTGACTGTGTTCAGTCGTAGGATCCGGCTCGAGATTTCGCATCTCTAGGTTCAGACAGTGTTGCGTTTGGATGCCTATGTGTGGAGTTGCGGCCAAACAGTGGTTTTGGGCTGGTTTTAGGACAAACTAACAATGCCGCGTGCGTCAGCAGTCAAGCGCCGCGGCAGGTGTTTATGCTGTGTGCTTGTCAGTTGTCATCTCTATTTGCATTTCTAAGCAATTGGAGCTTATAAAACCTTGCGCGTCTCCCTAGCCCAACTCTTGCTGTTTCTTGCACTTGCTTGCTTGCTATTGTGCCAGCTGACTGGACTGTGTTGCCACGACAGCAACAGCAAGGCTAGGAAGCTTCCTAGCAGTTTCTCATGTTGATCCATAAGGGGCCACCTAGCCAGATTTGCTCTGTGCCATGGTGAGTAAATGCCTCGGTGTACACCGAGCGGTAGGGCTTGACCCTCGGATGGATGCGTGATCTCGGCGTGTATTGAGCACGACCAGGAGTCACGCTCACCGGCTTCACTCATCTCTCGCTCCTAGTATCCACTTGTACCAACTCTTGTATCTTTGGAAGTACCACGAGCTTTCATCCATGGCTTGCTTCATGCGGGGTTCTTCCTTCACTCTCCTTCCAACATTCCATGTTGTATGTTAGGAGAATATCTACTGATGTTGGAGCGATAAGGGACCATCCCTCCCACACTTTCTAGCTCCTCGATCGTGGACTATTCTCGGACCCCCGTCACCGTGCCGCGGGTGCATCTCACAGCTGCACAAGCATCAGTAGCGACAACATTTTCTCTGCTGCCTATTGCCGTCACACTGTTCTTGTGACTAGAACAGCACCAGAAAAAGTAGTAGCTCACCATCGTACATAGCCTTCAGCCGCAATAGTGTCGGCAACGACAGGATTTGTCGCACTGCCAACTGTCACTAAATCATTGTAGTTACATGAATGGCGGTGGTGTTTGGTTAACGCACACTGCTCTTGTGTCCTACACTCAGGGCTGTTGCACTGTCATTGCCGCGTTTTTACACAGCAACATACGCATCATCAGCACCTTGCCACCGCCTCTAGCTCTTCCAGGACCACTCCCAACACCCTAATCTCAACGTCATTGCACTGTCCCCGTAATCCTTGGAACTGCAGCAACAACAGCAATGGTGGTGTTTGTTCATCGCCTCCCGCTCTTTCCCCGGGCCTCTTTCGACACCCTAATCTCAAGGTTACAACACTGTCACCGCAACCCTTAAGACCACAACGGAAAAGGAACAACGACACCTGGCCACCGCCTCCAGCTCTCTTTGGACCTCTCCCATGACCCTTTTCTTGGGGTCACGGCACCGTCGTCGCAACCCTTGTTATAGCAGCAGCGACGTATGGCTACCGCCTCCGGCTTTCCTTGGAATAATCCGCATACCCTAATCTCTGGGTCACTTCATTGTTGTCATCACCCTTGAGACCACAGCAGTAGCAACAACAACACCACTACTACTCTTCACAGTCTTCTCCATTGGTTGGCTGCACTGCCATCGTAGCCCTCATGACAACACCAACAGCATCGGAAACATTCCAGTTCTCTGTGCTCCTCTCAAACAATGAACCCCGATCTCAGGGCGCGCTGCATTGTCGCCCTCAAGACCATAATAGCAACAGCGTAACGGCATCCAACGTCTGCTCTCAGCCCCTCATAGCTAGCTGACCGACCTCATAATACTCCTATGAAGACACATGAGAACATGAGGGAAACACATAAGTGGCAATAGCAACAGGATGCACTCATACGCTGCCAAACGGCGACTGTTGGATGTGGCCGGACAAGAATGAAGCTGACGTGCCCCTCTTGGTCCACGGGCTCTAGTTTGATTATTGGCGTGAGTACATCCTTTGTTTTGAGGTGGTGAGAGCTCGAGAGGTTGAATCATTATTGTATGATACTAAGTGCATCCCTCATTCCCCTCCCAGGATGCATCCTCATGAGCAGCAATCTTTACAGGATAGCATGTCCTGTGCTTCTCTATTAAGGGCGGCTAGCAAACCTAAGAAACCAGGAGGTGTTCATTTCTTCCCTCATATTTTGACACACTCAGTCTCGCAAGGGCAATTCTTGACACAGTAGCGAGTGTAGTGGCCACATTTTTTTCCATCGCCAACACCAGCAAAGCTCCCACGGGTACGGTGGTTGGGCAAGCCACAGCTGTTTACAATGAAGTAGCTTGCTCTCACTCCCTTCTGGTAGCTGCTATTGCCAACCTTGATGTACAGGTAGCTGCTACCTCATGTACTGATGTCACTATAGCTGCCACTGCTGACACCACCGCTAGCGCATTCAACTCTATCCGCACGTCGACTGCTACTGTGGTCCTTACTTCCACTAGGGAGTCACGAACATTGGCACACCATTCCTGCACCGGAATGTTGGTTGCATCTGCAGCCACCGCCATTGCTGGTGCCATCGTGATTGGACTTCTGTCTCTCCTGATGGTCATCGTAGCCTCAATATCCGTGAACTTCATTCATAGCAGCATTCATACCTCCTCTGTTCTCTCTTCTCCCGCAGTGTTTGAGTAGTGAGCACTCCACCTTGAAACTTGCACTCTTCATTACCCACACCTCTTCTTTGTACACTCCGCTCCATGTCCTATTTTTGTAGCGTTGTGGATGCTGTGGATGCCGGGAGCTCTAGAGATGATGGAGGTGGTGTGGCTACTGAGGTGCTGTTGGTGCTGCTTCCAACTTTGGATCTACTATTGTAGGGAGCATTGCTAGCAACATTCAACACCTAATAATGGCTAGGCCGTTTCCAACCCTACACGACCATACCTCTTACTACCAGAGCGACGGAAGGACTTTGAAACCTCACCACCTCATTTCTCATCCATTCTCACTTTTTCTTCATGGGAGACACGCTTCACTTCTTGGGCACAAGGGGAGCTCCTTTGGGATTACTACTCTACTGATGATCCCTCTTTGACACCTCCTTGTATTCCCTCTACTATTCGTGTCTTGATCCTTGCTGGATCTGATGATCTTCTTGATGAAATCAGCACGTGTAATACTAACACGACAAGGTGCAATCGTGTTGATCTCATTGGCGCGTACTCTCTCATTTGCCACCCCAAAACCACAACCGGTCGTACCACCTGGAGCGGTCTCACTCTCCATTTCAACCAATCGTGCATGAGAGCAGATGAGTCTGTTCATATGTTTTGGGCTCTCAACCTGTGTCTTCTATGTGACGTTGACACAGTTGCCCCTAGCCAGCTTTCATCTTGTCCCTCCATTGTGGCTGGTGTGATCCCCGAGCTACCCTACTGCTCCTAAACTTTAACGTGTGGAGTTTTGTGAATTCAGTGTTCCTTCATATCGTTCAATTCTTTTCGGGTTCAAATAAAGTTGGTAGTGCCTTGATTTGTTCATACGTTGAGGGGTGAACCCTTGAATTTGACGATGCATCGTGTGCAGCTCTTTGGCGATCCTTGAATTCGACGAGTCGGTTGCACTCGTGCGCAAATAAATCACCGAATCTGCAAATGGGCGCTGAAATAGTTCCCCAGGGGCCAACATGGCTGTGCGGGCTGACGCGGCAGCAGAGATGCAGGGCGACGGGAGGGCGCTACAACGTGATAGCGGAGGAGCGGGCCAACTGAGCAGCGGGAAAGCAGATCAGCGGGACAGCGAGGCAGCAGAAGAGCGAGAGGCGAGCACTATAGACTCTTACCCAAACTATATGATGTTTAGAACCCAATGTCCCAAAGCAAAGCCATGAACCCTTAATTTCGATGAAATTACTTCATAACTGAGTTGATGGACCCTTGATTTCGGCGAAACAAAAAAATTTGCTCAAATTCTACTAGCCCAAAAACAATAGTATCGAAGTAAAGGATCAGTAGGGTATCTCATCATCTCCGCCTGCATGTTCCTCACACTAAGGTTGAGCACCTTGCTCCTGAGCCTGCTCCGTCCAACTCATCCCTTGGCATCAACTCACCCCACAAGTTCACAACGTGTCACCTCAGAGATAGGTGGAACAACCTAGAGAACAAACACCTCCATCGAATTACTGTTGCGGTAGTGAACACATCGTCGTCCTCAGCTGCCTCCACGTCCTCCGCTGCCTCCACTACATCTACCACTTCTACTGCGCCAACACCCTCCACCGAGGGTTCTGGTTGTGGCAGTGGTGGCCATGGTCGTGGACGGCGCAAGGGTCGTGGACAGTGAGGGCGAGACTCCAGCAAGGTCCACACCCCACCAACATTCACTTGCTAGAACCCCAAGGGCTTGGGGCATCCTACCACCAAGTGCTCGCCGTCTTGTGGTGACGTCTGTCTTGCATCTACCATGTTTTTCCATTAGGCTCGCACTCAAGTCACCTCCCCTTCCAATGAAACCGTCAACACCACCATGGCCTCACAGTCCTCCTCTTCCTCTGCAGCTAAATCCAAACCCGACCATAGGTCCTTGTACCAGCCTGCAAGTACCATCCCCTGTTGGGGCTGGGTACCACTCGCCATGGGACGTACCTACTAGGGACCACCCTCTCCTCACTACATGCCACCCACCTGGTCTTGCATTGGTGTCAGCTTTCCTAAGCCACATCCCAACAAACACCCACCTGACCCTCGTCGTGCTGAGGAAGGTGACTTGGAGAAGCACCTCAGAAAACTACTATAGCTACATGATCAGGGAGGTGAAGTTGTGATGGACATGTCTTGTTCCCTTGTCTGTGAGTCAAATGGAGCTATTCACGGCACATCAACTAGGGGTGTTCATGGGTGTGTAGCTACTGATTGTCCCTGGATTGAAGATAAGAAATCCTGTACATCCCTCACCATCTTTGGGTCTTCACGTGTGCCACATTCCCTCATCCCTGTTCAATTGACTGCCTATTGTGCTCAAGGCAAGATGCATCGCTCACCCTTTAGCACAGCTGATTCTCTAACCTCTCATCCCCTTGACCTTGTGCATGTTGATGTCATGGATCAACTCTTTCTCATGGCGACCTGGGCAGTTTGGGTCGCTACGTTTTCTATCTGGCCAATGATTTCTCTCGCTATCGTTGGGTGTTTTCTCTTCACCACAAAACCAATGCCACTACATTTCTTCAATCCTGGCTTCCTCAGGCTCTTCATTGTCAGCTACGCATCTTTTTTTGCGATTGTGGCGGCGCTGTGGGGGCTGAGAGGAATGAAAGGTAGAGTGTTGAGAGGGAGAGCAAAGTCTCCCTCCCCGTGTGTGTAGCTGAGGACCGACAAGAGGACCCTAGGACACAGGGATAGGCTCAAGGATATCAGGCTCTGAGGCATCAACAGAAGTTGAGGTCTGTGGTGTAGGCGTTTATGGTGAGCCAGGAGTGGAATGTGTAGGTGACTCCATGGAGAAACCAGTAGAGGGCTATGCTGGAGTGCTGGTGGGTACAGATGCGCACTCAGAATAACCAGAGGGAGAGGACAAGGTATGCACGTCAGGTAAGAACAGTTTCCCTCCTGGTCCAGCAAACCAAGCAACCCCAAAACAAGGAGAAGTTTGCCAGAGCTAGTTTGCACAAAACAAACAGATCCAACAGGACCAAGAGAGACAAACGAGGAGCAAGAGGAGGTCATATGATGGGTGGCTCTGGAGTCAAGGATCCAAAAGCCACCCGTCACATGAACAGAAGCAAGGATACAAATGACAGCTACAATTGCGGAGTGCGGTAGGAGCTGCTGACCGTAGGCAGTAATACAACAAGGCAAGCGAACAGACTGCCACTCCTCAATCTACAGAACATCGAATGGCAGACACCCCTGGACATGACCGGATACAGAGCCCCACAAGTCCCCATCCACTGCATGTGCAAGTGACCCCGACCCTGCACTTCCACTTTCACCTCCCTGATCACAGAGATGACACTGGTAAACTGCATGGGAGAGTGCGGCGTCCAAATGATGGTCATCCTCACGTGGACCAGGGAGGATGACAATGCCAAATGAGACGCGCCAAGATGGGTAGATATGTGAGGCCTAGGCAGGAGATGAGTAGGGACCGGAGGAAGGGCCATAGTAGACGGGCCCGCCAAAACCTGGGGGCCGCTCCAAAGGGTGGAGGTGGTACTGCACTGGTGGTGCATGCTGCTGGATCGATGGATGAAGATGGACACTAGACAAGGTAGCATAGGTGGTCATGTGGGCAAAGATACAAGAGTTGTTGGAGGTGAGTGCCCAATGTACCCGCATCGCAGATGTAAGACAGGCGTTTTCAAGCGACGGTGGACAATTGGGAGCAAAGTGGCCGATGGCACCATAGGTCTAGCATGTAATAATCGTGCAGGAAGAGGCAGAGGAAGAGGAGGAAGAGCCGCTAGACCCCCTCCTTTTTCCACGCCAACCCTGAACACCTCGGCCTTTTCCCCAACCACAACCACCCTCCTCCCCACCCTGACTGAGGAGTGAAGTGGCCAGAGTGGAAGCGCTGGATAAGGATGAAGTAGACAAGGAGGCTGATGGAGAGGGTAGTACAATGGTGGATGCTGCAACTGCCACACGAGATTTGTGAAATTCCAGAGAGCAGTTAGTGAAGCATTGACAAGTGAACTCCAAGCAAGCATCGATGTCTAATGGAGTATTGTCTAGAATAGGCTCTGCAATGAGATGCTCGAGCTCAAAGGCCTTGACCTATGCAAAAGATGTCAAATAGTTTAGGGATAAGGCCGTTGAAAAAGAGAGGAACAGAGGAAGATATGTGGGTGCTACTTTGCTTATGTCACATAGCAAACAAAGACTGAGAGCCCACTAGGCATCAATTGTCTCGTAAGCATGCTTAGATAGTGTGTTGAACTGGACGGTGAGGAATATCTGTGCAGCACAACCTCCGATAGTAGTATGATGCTTGATGAGGACATATGCAACAACGAAGGCAGCAGGTGTACGATTTGTAATGTCAGTGTTGTAGAATCTGGTCTCGTTAGTGAGATCATCCGGTCCAGTACGGATGATAGCACGAATTGCGCGAGAAAACTCAACATTAGTGGGGGAAAATGGAGGAATAGCTGAAGGATTAGGTTCATGGTAGTATTCCCAAAGTTGCTCGCCTTGTGCTTATGCACTGAATCGAACCTCCCATGAGGAGAAGGTGAGGTTGGAAGTAACATGGGATGGGAGGAAATCAAAGGCTAGCTTGTAATGCGTGGACAATGCAAGTGCTTTGGCGACTGTTGAGCCGGTAGCTGCGGTGACTGCAAGAGAGTTAGAGGAGAGTGAACCAAAGATAGTGGGTGCGGAAGTGGGTGATGTGGAGAACGCAACACCAATGCTGGCATTAGTGGAAGAAAAAGGAGTGGAGCATAGTCTGGGTTGGAGACAATTGAGAACTAGGTCAGCCATGTGATCAGCAAACGTCTCCAAATTAGCATGTTCACTACGTGATCTTTTCTCTGCATTACGCTGGACAGTGAGGGCTACTTGGAGAACAGCACGCTCTCGCTTCAGCTCTTCCTGTAGTGCGACGTAGTGGTAATCGTTGACTGGCATGATGCCAAGGAGACAACTGTGCCAATAAATGTTCAGCAGAGGTTTCCCTACCCCAGTGGGCATGGAAAAATGCAATGAGTGTGGCCCTCAAAGTTGCTCTGTAAAGGAAAGGACCTGGATACACAAACACGGCCATGTAGAGGTTACAGGGAGGAGACCGCAAGGGAGAGATTTTGCAAAGCTCACCAGAGCTAACGGTGCAAAGAAAACAAAGGGGGGAGCGCTGCTCCTATCGACGCTACGATGACAGATGTGGTGGAAGACATGGAGACAATGAGGCATGTAGTCCTTGTAAGAATAGACATGGCCACAACTGTGGAGACAAGAACTCGAATGTGGTGGTTGAATGTCCATGAGGAATCAGTAGAGAAGACCTGCAGTAAAAGATTGTGGATGGAGGTCACTACACTTGAAACTACAATGGATGTTGCTTCTAATGATGATGCTATTGCGTCTGCTATAGAGGCAACCTGTGTGGCAATTTTAACTGCGGCCACTATAACGGTTCACTGGTCGAGTACAACTGTGGGGGTGGAAAAGGGTGTCATACGCCTTTTTGAAATCTGCTAGAACAATAGAGGAATTTTCCCGACAATGTCGTGACTTGTGTTGGGGATCAAAAATGCAAGAGAGGATGTCTTTGATGTTCCTTCCATGTACAAATGTGCTTTGTTTGGGGCTCATAATGCAAGGGAGTGTTTTCCAAAGTCTGGATGAAAGAATGTTTGGAAGGATCTTGTAGCTAAAGTTAAGGAGTGATACTAGCCTGTAATTGCCAATATCTATGCGGTCTCCTTTCTTTGAAGAGGATGCACGTGACTGAGAAGGTCTATGTGGGGTGACTCTCAGGGTTAGCAAGGAATTATTGTAAGATAATTCCTTGTGGGTGGGCCTGATAAATTTACTCGGTGAACCATACAGACATGGGCATTTTCCTTTTGGCGATGGTTGAATTGCATATTCAATTTCCTCTAGAGTGATGGGTGCAGTTGAATCGTAACATGTGAGATGGAACATGTGGAAGGGGGGTTAGTGCAGGTTTGTTGGAGGGTCTGGGGGAGGTGTTTACAGGTTGAGATATAAAGAAGATGCCACATTTCTGCTTAGCTTCGAGATCACTTCTGATGACATTTGCCTTTGTTCCGGTCATTTTCCTTCGAGTGAATTAGCTTGGATACCCGCACCGCGTGCACTAAACAGTTGGCATGCCCGGGAGATATTGACATGACTTATCCAAGTCTTAACAAGTGTTCAATGTTGCACGCAAGGTGTGCACATGGTTATGTAGTATAGAGAAGGTACACAAAAAATGATAAGATGTGGGATGTGTAAAGACTTGTTTTCATGTGTGTATGGTACAAAGAAGTTGCAAGGAATCACATTATACTCATGGGAATTGTATATACAAAGATGAAACAAAAGAATGTGTGTTTGTGTGTGTGTGTGTGTGTTAGAGAGAAAGAGAGAGAGAGACAGAGAGAGAGAGAGAGAGAGAGAGAGAGAGTTAGAGAGAGAGATAGAGAGAGAGCGAGAGAGAGAGAGAG
>SZWC01012305.1:23545-36435 GCA_023375785.1 Penium margaritaceum | reverse complement strand
GTACCTTGCTACTACCACTAGGCCGGATATTGCTTGCGCAGTGAACGTTCTTGCTCAGTACGCGCGCCAGCCCCTCACTCCTCATCTTAGGGCCGCTATCCACACCCTGCATTTTGTTGTCTCCACCCCTCGCCATGGCCTTATCTTTCAGGTCGGCATTGGCCGTCCAATGTTGGAAGGCTATGCCGACAGTGATTTTGCCCGTGACGCGGATGCTCGCAGCCGCAGTGGGTTTGTCTTTCTCCTTGGAGGCACTGCGATTTCCTGGCGTAGCGGTAAACAGGGATGTGTCGCTCGTAGCACAGGTGAGGCTGAGTACATGTCCCTTGGCGCTGCTGCATGCCAGGCTGTATGGCTTCGTCGTCTTCTCCATGAGATGCATGTGCCCATTGACTCCGTTCCTTTGCTTAGCGACAGCGCAACTGCTCTGCGCATCACGCGCCATGCCGGGGCGTATCAGCGTCGAACGAAGCACATCAATGTTGAACATCACTTTGTTCGGGAGCTCCTCCAACGCGGTGAGATCACTCTCCGCTTTGTACCCGGTCGTTGCCAACTGGCGGACTTCCTCACCAAAGCCTTGCACTTTCCGGCGTTCCAAGAGAGTGTCCATGCTATTGGCCTTGCGTTTTGCCCTATAGTGACATGATTGCCCCCACCTCCCTCCTTGTACACTGACGTCCTTTCGCTCAATGTCCCTGCCCCCCACCCCACCTCTGCTGTCTCCGGCTTCTTATGTACATTCGTCCCCTTTCCCTTGGTTTCCTTTGTCATTTTGACACTACCATCACTCATGCTTCGCCTTGTGACTCCCTCATGCGCGATGTGCAGGCCCTTGATGGACCACCACTCACACGTGTTCACTGACACCTTCGTCAACCGTCCCACACGTCCTCACTGCAATCCGCTCTCCTTTCGGATCCTGGGGTTGTTCACAGTGCCACCACGCCCACTACTCTTTTCTCCTTGTATGGAGCATCATCTCTTTTGTTGGAGCAAACCTGCTGCAACGGATTGTGGATGTGGCGAATCCGATCTGCGGCAGCATACCTCATCATGTTGAAACCTTCTTTATCACCTCGGCGAGACCTACCGTTGGTGGGAGCCGAACACTCTAGGACATAGGAGGTTGTCTTAGTGAGTGTTGATTCGCCTCTCGTGCAAGAGGGCAGGAGTTCTACCCTTTGGTGTAGCCCTTTTGACAAGGGAGTACTTAAGCGGTCCAGATCAAGTCCTAGGCTTTGCATGCAATGTGGTGGTTACCCCTGGTGTGTAAGGGGTCCTTGGTCCTTGTGGGGGGGCCTGAACCCCCAACCACCCTACTAAGGTGGTTGGGGGCCTCATTGTTCATTACTTCTCATCATTCAACAAGTTTTCTGTTCAAATGCCTTAGTCAAATTCTCAGATCTGCCTGCTCCTACAACCTTCCTGAGTTTTAAGATCCGCGCATTGCATGCGAGTGCTCCTCCCTCCTCTCCAATCAAGCGGCTTTCGCCTCCTTCTTTTATCACTGATTGGGTTTGGACAACCGTAACTCCTCACTGCTATTTTTCTAGCTAATTCTGATCGCACAACTGCATGAGCACTGTGCGTGTTATGATATAGTCCTGTTTTCACGCAAAACAGACGACGTCCGGGTTTTGGGCTGTTAGCCGTCTGACAGGGCTCACCGAGAAAACCCTACCTGCCAGAAAATAGGTTTATTTTCTGATTGGCTTAGAAACTGAGTAACAAGCTCTACAGGGCTGGGGGAGAGTTAGAATTTGGAGGGGTCTTCCATTGTTGTTCATTCTCAGTTCTCAATCAATCATTTCCAGTTTTCAACTGTTGTCTGGTGCTAACTCAGGCGTGCGCAATTCTGAGTAACAAACACCAGAGCTCTCTGACTTAGGCTCTAGTGCAGCATACTGAGGGGGCAACTTAAGCAACGAGCGTGGGTTCCCGCACGCTGCATCAACAACGCTGTTGCCCCAACCTGTTGGTATAGGATGATTCCAGCTGCTTCCACATTTGCTAAACTTAATGAGGANTTGGGTGTGGCCCACACCCAACAGGAGTTGCGAGAGAGTTGCCACAATGTTCCGGGTTCCTTTGTAATTGCTAGAATCCCCTCCGTGGACTGGCTCTTGAGTCGGATTTGCTTGTTCTGCATTGTGTTTCCAACGATCGATTCCAGATTTGTGCATGTTGTAGTTGTAGTGTCTGGCATTAGATTATGCATGTTTAGGTTTTGACGGTGTCTCGTTTAGATGCTTTTACGCATAATTACGGCAAAAACAATGGTTTTGGGCCGGTTTTAAGACAAAGTAACATTGTTGTGTGCGTCACCCGCCGTGCGCCCCGGCAAGTACTTATGCTTTGCTCTTGTCAATTGTCATCTCTGCATGCATTGCTAAAGCTATTGAAGCTTATGAGACTATGCGTGTCACCTTAGCTCAACCCTTGTTGTTTGTTACTGCGTCAGTTGATTGGACTGTGTCCCCACTTCAATGGTAGTAAGACCATGAGGTTTCATAACACTTTCTTAGGGGGGACGGCGAATCAAGGGAAGCCCAGTGATTAAACCCGACATCCTATCATGGAAAAACATGGCAAAGTCAACTGGCCATAGGGGTGAAGAATTATTGTTTCATTGTATGAAAGCATCGTGTTTGGTTGTTAATCTGCCTCTTAGTTGAAGCCACCTTCATACATACCTGATCACTGTTCCATGAAAACTCTAACTGAATGCAAATCAAATCAATCGGATTCATGTAGACCTAGTTTTTTCTCAGACATGCATTTGTCCTCACAACCATCTCCAAATTAAAATTGTGAATGTCCACCCGAGGATCCATCCAAACGTGACCATTCATACAAAAGCCTTTCAACTGCTGAAGAAGTAGACGCGATGTAGTACAGACATCATCGACATTTTGCAATCAAATGCCAAATTGCAAAAGTCACAAGATGACAGACGTGTTGTTGTTTTGTCCATGCACTGCCTCACTGACTCATACTGTGACCTCTTGGCTGGCGTACATGCTCGACCAGACGACTGAGTAGATGGACGTTGATGCCGACGGGGCGCTGTTTGGTGGAGAGGACATGTCACCGTGAATCTGAGCGTGTGCTTCTCCTCCTCCTTGTGCTTCTGACACTGCACCCTTACACGACCAGCTCCATCGGTAGCTACCCTTGGCTGTCACGCCATTAGTAGTCGTAGTTGGTTCTCAGGATCAATGTAGTCAGCGCCTGATTTCGGGCAGCCATAACTCCTCGTAGCTATTTTTCTTGCTGATTCTGAGTGCACGACTGAGTTTGCCGTGTGGTTGTTTTGGTATGGTCCAGTTTTTATGCAACATGGACAAAGACCGGGTTTTGGGCTGTGTGGTGTCGTGCAAGGCTCACCTTGGAAATTCTGCCAGACAGGATAATGCTAGGATTTTCCTACTTGGCTGGTTTTCTGAGCAACAAGCCTCACAAAGCTGAGGTGAGGCTAGAATTGGGAAGTGTCTCAGTCTGTTGCTCGTTCTTTATTCCTAATCAGTCATTGCTTCATTCCAGCTGCTTTATGGTGCTAACTCTGGCGCGCACACTTTTTGAGTAACAAACAAGAGCTCTCAAACTTAGACTCTAGTGCAGCAGACTGAGGGGGCAGACTAAACAACGAGCGTGGGTTCCCGCACGCTGTATCAACAAAGCCACTACACCAACCTACAATCTAGCTAGTTCCTTTTTTGGTGTCACAGCCATAGCGTAGGAGACGCAATAGCAGAAACAGTGTCGTACAGGTTCCTGAATACGCCGGCGAACCTCCCATATGCGCCAGTGCTGGGGAAATGCTGCCGGATTTTTTCTGGCAGCAGTGATCTGCCTGGTGGCGGCGTCAGAATTTTTCCCACGGCCACTGGGCCGTGGGAAATGCTGCCGGATTTTTCCTAGTAGCTCTGACCCCCACGTTTGACACAGGGAGGTGAGCGGCCAGCGCAGCGACGTCAACCAACCTGCTGGCGATGACGCACGTGGCGACGTCAACCAGAGGTGTGAGTGACCCGCAGCAGCAGCAGAAGCAGCAGCAGCAGTAGGAGCAGCAGCAGTAGCGGCAGCACCAACAAAGACACATCAACAATAGAAGCTACAGTGTCAGACACAGCTGCAACATTAAGGCGCAGCAATAAAGGCAGCAGCAGACACCTAAGAGGGAGAGGAATGAGGCAGGAGCACCTTTTGTAGCTATTGCCCCGTCCTCGCACCTTCCTGGAAGTCACAGAGACAAGGAGGAGACGCAAAGGCAAATCGCGTAAGCTATCAATGTCCCCTACGCCCGACTGCACTGGACTCAAACGGACGTAAAAAATTGCGCACTTAGGCTCGATGGAAAGCTTAGGCTACAAGCTTTCCATAGCCACCATACTCGGCTCGTTTGGTGGTCTGTAGCCTCCAGCATTAATCGTCCCGCCTCTCAGATCTATATATTTTTTACATTTCGAACTGAGCACGTTTTTAGGTTGTTTGGTATTCCTCTTCAAATTGTCAAGCCAAGACTTCCACCACTGCATTCAGCACAGTTAGGCACATGTGTGGTCCAAAATTCGCTTGATTTGGACGACCTTGATTGAAAAGTGCTGAACTTTTAAATCTTAAAATTTCAGCAGTTCGTCAAATTTCTGGACAGGAGGTCATGTTTTACCACCATCCCAAATCAGCGAGAAATGCAGTCATATCTTTCATCGGACCACTTTCATTGTCCAGCTCTTAACTGAGGCAAGACTGAGCACCAACCTGGCGTGGGGCGGTAGCAGTAGTAACGGCAGCAACAGTCGCGGAAGCAACAGTAGCAGTCGCGGAAGCAGCAGCAGCAGCACCAGCTGCAACGGCAGTTACAGCAGCAATAGCAATAGCAGCGGCAACAGCAATAGCAGCAGCAGCAGGATCGGCAGCGGCAGCAGCAGCGGCAAAAGGAGCAGCGGCAACAACCGCAACAGTAGCAATAGCCATAGCGGAAGCAGAGGTGTCAACAACCTCAGCAGCAGCGACGATGCCTAGCCATGGCAATGCCGCCGGTACACAAGACAGCTCTACAGACCCGCCCACTGCAGATCCCGTAGCGGAACTGTAGCGCCAGGTCGATGAGATGCGCCAGATGCTTGCCGCAACCAGTACTAGTCAGACTGTCCTCCCCGGACAGCTTGGTCCTGCTCTGACTATGGTAGCTCAGACAGTTGCACAGTAGCACGTGTGGTAACAACAGTAGACAGTTACTAGCGTCATAGGCGCTACAGCGGTTGGCCCCTCTCGGTGCAAGGACTTTGAGTCTCCTCCTCCCATCCTTGTCGGAGATGAGCACTTCCTTTCTTGGGAATTTCTGTACCTTATCTAGGCACAGGGGGAGGGCCTGTGGCCGTACTACACCTTCCGAACGACGACGCCGTCCCGGAGCAGGCGCTTGAGGCTGGTCGTGCCGTCCGCACACTCATCCTCGCTGCACCCGATGCTGACCACACTTTCCTGGAACCGTTTCTCGGTGAAACCGCTGACGCCACTAGTGCTGATCCCCGGCGGGTGTGGGACACGCTAACGCGGCCGTATCGCACCTCCGGCTAGGTAGCTGTCAGTCGCCTCCTGGAGGAGTTCAGCTCCCTTCACATGAGGGAGTCTGAGTCCTTTACCATCTATTGGCGTCATGTACACGATATCTTGCACCGGCTCAAGACAGCAGCGCCTCCCCCGCTTTCTGCCCTCCTCACCATCAAGAATGGTGCCACTCCTGAATTTGCGGACATTTTAGTCCCCTACGGCATACCCATCTTTGAGGCACTGGCGGCCCATGGTATCTTGAAGACCTGGGCATACAACCTCTTCCTTACCGTGGAGGAAGCACACAACAACACACAGCTTTAGCATGGTGGCTCTTCTGCAATTGTTGGCGCCACCTCTGGCAACTCCTCTATCCCTTCCCCCAGCACGTCCTCCTCTGGCAGCGCAAAGGGCAAGGGAAAGAAGGGCAAGAAGGGAAAGGGCAAGGGGCAGCGGTCTTCCTCTGGTAACACCACCTTGACGTCCCACAACTACGGCCAAACGGGGCATGGGTGGTACATGTGACCACCACTGTGTGCCCAACGCTATGTCACAGTCTTGCACTAGAGAGCCTCAGTCCAGATCAATCACTTGTAGTGCTAACATGTGTGTCGACCCAGACAACCTGAATTTCTCCAACAGCAATGCGCTCACGTACAAATTGATGCTCAATGTTGATATGCTTTGTGTGAGAATGATGCATGTCATCGTGCTCGGCGATTGCCTTTCCACTTTGGTTGTCACAACGTAGATGAATGCAGCAAATGGGGACACTGAATTGTTGCAGCAGGCGGGACAGCCATCCACTCTCACACGTACCTGCGCCAAGTGCCACATACTCTGCCTCACTGGAGCTTCAAGCAACGCAACCCTGTTTTCCACTCTTCCTGGAGACAACAATCCCACCGACAAGGAAGATGTAACCAGTGCGGCTACGAGCATCAGTTTCTTGAGCCAAGTCAATATCTGTGTATTCGTCCACCACCACTAAGGGCTGAGAACGGTAGCACAGTCCCACGCGTGCAGTTGACTATGCGTAGCGGACAACTTGTAGTGCAGACTCGAGATGCTTTTGGCGAGGCTGTTGGGAGAATTGGACTAGGAAGTTGACTGATAAGGCCACGTCCGTCCGCGTGGTGGTGGCAAGGTACATGAGAGAGCCGACCACACTGAAATAGTTGGTGACATCGGCGATCTCCCCAAGATACGTTGAGTCAAGTGACTTCAGCACGCGCTGACTAGCTAGAGTCATTGGTGTAGATGCTGTGGGAACGTCAGCAAGTAGGGAGGCAAAGCGCTCTCCCATTATACGGATGTATGCGGCCTGATGTACATGCAGAGTGTGCCGCTGAAGATCATGCTCAAGATCCATCCCCAAAAACACTCGTGCAGGACCTAGGTCCTTCATCTTGTATGTGGACTACAACAAGTCATTCATAGACTGAACATCTGCGGGACTGGGTGAAGCAATGAGCAAGTTATCTATGTAGACGAGGATGGCCACAAACGGCTTTGAGGGAGCACTCAAGAAGAGTGAAGGATCAACCGTGCTGCGATGGAAAATGGGGATCTGTACATTTTGCCCTGAGCGCAGTCAAGGCAGTCGGCAGGACAAGGGACGGGGAACGTGTCGGCATCAAGACCATGAGCGGGCTTGTCACGAAACAAACTGTCAACAGTAGCTATGTGAATGTAGTAGAGACGGCAATGCAACAACTGTGCGTATGCCAGGGAGAGGGAGCGTGCCACATGAACAAGTACGGTGGAAGAAGGATGTGGTGCAAAGGAGGACACACGGTGCAGGCAGTCACAACGGGTGCCACATAGGAGGAAACGACTGGTAGTGCGGTGCAACACAGAGGTGATGCCGCGGCTGGAGGAGAAGTCCATGTTCTGGTTGTCGAGAGTCGTAACGAACAGTAGAGTGAGCTCAAGAGCAGGGACATACAAAACATTTGGCAGGAAGAGTTGCCCCCCAGGGCCAACAAAACGGACAACCCAACATCCTAGATGGACAGAAGTTGCCCAGAGCGAGTGCGGACAAAGCGAACGGAGCTGACAGGACCCAGGGAAACAAACAAGGAACGACAAGATGTCATGTGGTGGGTGGCTCCTGAATCAAGAATCCAAAAGCCACCAAACACGTGTACAGATGCACGGTCACGTCTCACAACGGCAGCGGCAGAGCAAGGAGGTAGGCGCTAGCCACAGGCAGCAAGACAACGAGGGAGAGTGTAGGATTGGCAATACTCAATCCACGGGACATCAATGGTAAAACAACCTTGAACATGACCCGACGACGAACCACGGAGAGACCCATCCCCAGCACACACAAGCGACTCCTCAACCGAACGCACACTCTCACCTCCTTGATCACGGAGGAGTCTCTGGTGGACGGCATGAGAGAGAGCGGAGTCCAGCTGGCGATCGCCCTCAGACGGGCTAGAGATGATAACACCAGAGGAGGGACGCTGAGAGGTGTAGGAAGACGATGCTCACGACGAGAGAGTAGAATCCGGAAGGGGGCCGAAAGTAGACAGAACCGCCAAACCCAAGAGGCCAACCCCAGGGTGAGAGTGGAGGCGGTGAAGTGCGGATGGTGCTGTAGGCAATGGGAGTTGGAGAGGGGGATGAGAGATGAGCGGCGGGCGTGGTAGAGGTGAAGGAGCGAGAAGAGCCACCACCAATCCCTGCTGAGCGTGCCCAATGCGCACGCATGGCAGATGCTAGGCGGGCATCATCTGGAGGCGCCAAACACTTGGGCGCCGCATGGCCGGTGGCACCACAATTCCAGCACGTAACTCTACAGGGAGGGGGAGGATGAAGACGCAGTGCTATTGGAACCGCGGCCCTTGCCACCACGTCCTGAGCTACCACCGCCACAGGCACCACCCCGACCTTTGCCTTTACCACCCTGCCACCCCGACCACCCCCTTGTGAAGCGAGAGATGTGGTTGTCGTGGTGGACATGTCAGTGGAGGATGATGCAGAAGTGGAAGAGGAGGAAGAAGGGAGTATAGTGGCAGCCGCTGCAACAACGGCTCGGTGAATGCGTTTGTTTAACAACAAGCTCCATCAATCTGTCAGACGCTGGGAGGTAAACTCCCACAAAGCTCCAATGCTAGGCACTGCATCAGCAGGGATAGGCATGGCAGCAAGGCGTTCAAGCTCAGTGGCCTTCACCTCCCGGAACATGTCACTGAGTTCTGGGATGAGGCCGTTGACGATGGAAAGAACAGTAGGGAGCTGTCCAGGGGCGGCCTTGCAAAGGTCGCGGAGTAAGCGTGGACTGCGAACCTAGTAGGCGTCAGCAGTCTCATCAGCACGCATGGACAGCGTGTTGAATTGGATGGTGAGCACGCTTTGAGCTGCATGTCTAGTCACTGTTGTGCGCCGTTTGATCAGTGCGTAGGCACCAACAGGATCAGCAGTGGTGCGGTGTGCTGTGTCGGCATAGTAGGACCCAATCTTGTCAGTGAGATCGTCGGGTCCAACACTAATGAGAGCACGGACAACGCGGGTAGACTCAGACGTAACAGGCACGAAAGGTGGGTTAGCAGAGGAGTTGGGCTCATGGTAGTACTCCTAGAGTTGCTCCCCTGTGCCCAAGCATTGAATTGGACTTCTCAAGAATGGAAAGTGAGATTAGAGGTGAAGTGAGGTGGGTTAGAGTCAAAGTCTGGTTTGCACTGCACTGAACGAGCAAGCGCTTTAGCTATGGCGGCGCCAGCTGCAACATCGACTGCAAGAGGGTCAAAGGAGGATGAGCCAACGGTGGTAGATGCGGAAGTGGATACAATGGAGAATACAGCAGCGATGCCGGCAGATGGTCTGCTGCGTAGTGTGGGTTGGAGACAGCTAATGACCAAGTCAGCAATGTGATCTACAAAGGTTTCCTGGTCAGCTTGCTCAGTACGCAGCTTGTCCTCAGCATTGCGCTGAGCCGTGAGTGCAGGCTGCAGAGCAGTTCGCTCATGCTATAGTTCATCATGCAATGCCGCGTATTGGTCATCGTCAACTGGCATGTCGCCAGAGATGTGATTGTGCCAAGAAAACTTGGGCAGAGTTTCCCTTGCCCTAGTGGGCATGGGAAATATGTAGTGAGTACGTCGGGAGTCTGCTGCAAGGCAACAACCTGGACATACAAACACACCAGCATAAGGGGCAAGGAGAGAGAGGGGAGACCAAGCTCACCATGCACAGTGGCGCAAAGAGAATAACGGCGGAAGGGCAACTACAGCTGAGGAAGAGACAACTGCAACAGCAGCAGCTGCTGAGACAATGAGGCAGGCTACTCCCGTCAATGCCGCAGCTCACAGGGTGGAGATGGCTGCAGTAGTGGTGACCAACAGTTGGATGTGACGAGTTGTAGAGGATGAAGAGGAGAGCGAAGCTGATGCCTGTACAATGGAGATGTGAATGGAGGAGACGACACTAGAGAGCGCCTTAGCCATTGCCGCTGCTGCCGATGCGACTGCGCTAGGTGCTGTAGCAACCTGGGTGACTATGTTGACGGCAGCATCCGCCAGAGGTCCCTAGTCAACTGCAGCTGTACTTTAGGCCTCAATGGCTCTGCCGGCAGCAGTGCTGGCAGGTGAACGTGCAGCGCTTGCAGTGGTTGCAAAGGTGGAAGCAATAGCAATACTAGACACAATTGCAGCCTGAAGTGCAGTCAAAATGGCGGGGGGTGAAGACGAAGCTGACTCTGCAGTTGATGCTGCTGGGGATGCGCCTTGAAGTGAAGCAAGTTCTTTGGATGCAGCTGTCGCAGAGGATGGTGTTGCGCCGCGTGGAACAGCACGGTGTCGCTGCTGGCGGGTCCTATGAGCAACGGGTGGGCTTACCGGTGATTGGAGAGGTCGATGATCACGCGGTGGAGCCGTGGCTGGTTCGATCTGCGCCGTCGGCGAGTCGTCGGTGGTGGACTGACAGTAGGCGGCGTAGACTCTGGCGTCCTCTCGTTCCTAGCAGTCGGTGGGATCGTATTCCTCACCAGGGTAATATCCTGGACTGCTGCGCCGAACCCTCGACCAAACCTGCCTCTCCGCCCTCTCCTCGTAGTATGCGACCTCGTCTTTGATGCGAGCATGCTCACGCGCGGCCGTGGGCGAAGTGGAGATTGGTTTGGTTGCTGGAGGAGACGCCAGTGAGCTGAGTGCTTGGCTGCTGGAATGGCAGCCTGGGGTGCTCAGAAAGGCACAGTTGATGAGGCTCACGGCTGATCTCTGCAATGTGGCATGCCCCGGCTGCTGCTGGTGATGCTGCTGCAGTGGATGCGTCGGGTATAGTAGTCGAAGTTGTGGAGGAAGCGGGCGCCGTGCACAAAGCAGGAGCACCACGCAAAGTGCGGGTGCGGTGTGTGCTGTTGTGAGAAGTGCGCACGCGCGGCTGCTGAGAAACAGAAGCGGCGGTCGACGTGGCAGTTGTGCGTACTCAGGCAGAAGCTCGGCAGAACAAGAGAGGACGGCGGCGGAGAAGTGCCAAGCCGTGATTGCTGGTGTGCATGAGGAGAGGGCACCCCGTAGAGTGCGGGTGCGATGTGTGCTACTGCGGGGAGTGTGTGCACGCTGCTGTTGGACACAATGCGAGCTGCAGCCAACGTGGCCGACATGTGCGCGGAGGCAGAAGCTCCGCGGAGTGCGTGGGAGCTGTGGCGAAGAAGCGCCGGTGCCATAGCTGAAGCTGCACCGTGCTCTAGGACAGCGCACCACGTAGATCATGGGTGCGGTGTGTGCGGCTGCAAGGTGCAGTGACTGCAGCTGCGGTCTCTACCCACTTCCGTCGTACATGAGTTGTGTGTGCGGGATCACCCGCCACGTGGTCATAACCCGACAATGCCTCAAGATTGTCTCGGTGAGGAGGGAGTCCTCCTTGCTCTGATACCAGTAGGTAGCTTTCGTTGCTAAGATAAGCAAGTAAGCCAATAAGCAAGCGGCGGGGGCGACACCATGGATCGGGGGCAAGCTCACGGAACGTACGAGAGAATGAGTGCACGAAGAAAGACAAGTAAGTGAGTTAGGAGCGAGCGGAGTGCTAAGTGCCGGTTGACCGGGCAACCCACACGAGCCTCTCGACGTGGGGCCCGGACGCCACCCAGGGATCGAACCCGGCCCTTGAGCGAGCGAGCTTCAGGCGGTTTCTCACACGTCGGTGTAAACCGGACGTGTGGTCCCGAGGAATCAGCAAGCCGGATCACTACGCTAGAAAAATGCAAGAGTATCAGAGTTCAACAACATCACGAGCATGCACTCCTAGAAATGTATCCCCCGTTTTGGCATGTAGAACATGAACCATCACTACAATAAGGCTCTCCGTAAGTCTTGAGTTGGTGCTGTGGCCACCACTTGACAACTTGATGATATGACCACCACTGTGTGCCCAATGTTGTGTCACAGTCTTGCACCAGAGAGCCTCAGTCCAGATCAATCACTTGCAGTGATAACAAGTGTGTGTGTGTGTGTGTGTGTGTGTGTGTGTGTGTGTGTGTGTGTGTGTGTGTGTGTGTGTGTGTGTGTGTGTGTGTGTGTGTGTGTGTGTGTGTGTAGAGTCAAGATGTCTCTTGCGTGTGTCACAATCATAACCAACACGGTAGTCCACCACAAGACGATGTACCGATACCACCTGGGTCCGCATCAGGGATCTGCACGGGCATGGACACGGCCGAGTGGTCACTGTAAACTGTACAGGTCGACAGGAGCGTCACAACACTACCCACAGTCTCTGCCCTTGTGGAGCTCGTATCCCCTGTCCAGAGTTGTGACCCCGTAGTCCGTGGCGCCCGTCGACTCCACCGCTCGGATCCACCGGCTGCAAAGCTTCATCACCATGCAGCTCGGCATCACGCCTCCTCCCCAAGGAAGTACGCGTTGTGTGATTGCTAGCCGAGAGGTCTCCCATTGATAGACAAAGACCAACCTCCGAGGGGACCTCACGGAAGGCCCGCAGCTCTTCCGAGCGGGCTCTGGATGATGTCGCATGGTTGGATGATGTCACTGAGAAACTGCTAGGAAGCTTCCTAGCCTTGCTGCTGCTGACGTGGCGACACTGTCCAGTCAGCTGATGCACTAGCAAGCAGGCAGGTCCAAGAAACAGCAAGGATCAGGCTAGGGAGACGCGCAAAGTCTCATAAGCTTCAATAGCTTAGTAAATGCAGAGAGAAATGACAAATGACAGGTCCAGGGCATAAATACCTGCCGCGGCGCACAGCGGGAGTCGCACGCGGCAGTCCTAGATCTGTCCTAAAACCGGCCTAAAACCACTGTTTTGGCCGTAACTCTACGCACACATGTCAGAATCCTGCGCCGTCTGAACCTAGACGTGCAGAATCAAAA
>SZWC01012305.1:0-10570 GCA_023375785.1 Penium margaritaceum | reverse complement strand
TCATATGCGGCGACATTCTCGACGATGCCGTGGTGAGGGCAGCAATGCTACACGGACTGCCAACGACGCTGGCAACTTGGCCGAACCATGTGCGACGACCGCATCAAGGACTCGTTTCCCGGTGGGGGGACAAAACTTGTCGATGGCAGGCTGATGGGAATCGATGTCAGCGCTGGAGCGCTCTGAAATGAGGCCATGCATGTGCAACATGCACATGCTTGCCTCTATTTGAACCCTGCTCAACTTGCGCTAGATCTCCGCTGGTTTGATGATATTTTCCCCCAATTTGCAAAAGAAGGTCAACAAACCCGAATACTCCTTTCGAAAACGGCCGAAGAGACCTGGTGTCTTCGAGAAACAGAAATCGAGTCTGCTAGGCCATTAACGGAACTAGGTCTAGAGAAAGCTATCCCACTATGCACGAGCTTAGTGATTGGCTTCTGCTGGATTGTGATAACCCATCACGGGATTTTGCGGACTGGCTGTCGTTCACTGGCTGCATCTCTGACAGAGCTGTGAAAAAACATCCTGAACAAATCGGTGGAGGCGTCTTTACCGCCCAATAGAAATAGGTGTAAAATACAAGGAAGCACAGGCTAAGTCTTCAGGTGCGTATCAGACTGCCACATCTGTTAAATAATTGACGGCAAAAATCATGAATCTAACGAAGGCTTAACTTGCTGCATTGATTGAGTAAATATTTCTGTTTCAATTCAGAAATTACAATACAATGGTGATCATTACACCTTATATTGTCTTGTGGGAATGAAGAGAATGCAAAACAAGGTAACAATTTCAAATTACAAGTGAAATGTAGGCCACAAATAAAGTCGTCCAAAAGTAAAAAGTAGTTAATGAACCAAGATATTGAACAGGAAAACACGTAAATGCAATCAAACTGAGAGAAATTCAATCACAAGAGTAGAAAAAAGGGAAAAATCCTCAAATTATCTGACACAAATTAGGCATGGTTGTGATCTTAAGTGCTCAACAACTACGACGCATGTGAAATGACAAAAAAAAACAAAGGAATTGAAAAAAGGTCATCAAGAATCATGGGTTTTAAGAATATAACTGGTGCATCTCAATAGAGTTACAACAATGTGAAGTTGATCGAACAACATCGAAACAAACATTTCCTAAGTAGTCCTAAATCTATATATTGATATGTACACACTCAAATAAAACTCCCCGCGATTTGATGGCTTCAATAACCCAGAAACGAAAGCGTGGAGGGCCACAAATGTAAGAACAAAATTGTTAGCACATGAAGTTAGAGGACTTTTATTCATGTGAAAAGCAACACTTCCGTGGCCTAAGAATACAAATGGCCGTGAATACTACATGGATGAGGTTTGTGCCCTGAAACATAGCTAAACATAAATCGATTCAAGTCGTGAACGTCATAGAAGAGCTAATTAATGTTGTGCCCGTTGAAATAGCCTTGCCAATTCAAGAATTATTCTATAGAAATTCCCACATCAACAATCTCCACATGTGACTTCTTCAACATAATCCATGAGCTCATCCATCTGAAATGGGTCTATGAAAGGGAACACACTACAATCCAGGTATATTTTGAGATTGATTACTCGGTACATTGTGAAAAGGACATACTTTATGGCTAGGAAACCTTGGCAATGAAACTTTTACACACGTGAGCGAGCATAGAAACTAAGAAATAGACTATGCACGCTATTCTTTAACATCATGTTCACAAAAAAAATTAGATTTGTCTTTCTGAAATATAAATTCTATTCAATAATTTTTATCTCTCAATTGCCATGATTCCTTTGCATTCCAAAGATTTGGGAAGGATTTGTTCTTGGTTTTCTAGAATTTCCCATGTTTTTTAGTTATCATCTATAGGTTTATCCATCATGAATCGGCTCATTCTATAATCAATATAAATGTCATGAAATCATATCCAGGCTTCATGAGTGGAATATTTGACATTAAACCACAACCATTTTGCTTAAAAGAGCACCATAAAAATGCTTGAAATTTTATATGTTCCACCTTTTCAGATCATTATCAAAGAGATGATGTGCCATAGTTGATCTCACATGAAAATCCACTCATGAATCTACCAAATCATCTATATGATGAGGAAATGNATAAATGTCATGAAATCATATCCAGGCTTCATGAGTGGAATATTTGACATTAAACCACAACCATTTTGCTTAAAAGAGCACCATAAAAATGCTTGAAATTTTATATGTTCCACCTTTTCAGATCATTATCAAAGAGATGATGTGCCATAGTTGATCTCACATGAAAATCCACTCATGAATCTACCAAATCATCTATATGATGAGGAAATGTTATTTCATTAATTAATCAACTTATTTTATACCCAAGAGTATAGTTACCTTAACAAACATAATCGCTTTGAAGGTGTGTGAATTCTACAAGAACCATTGAATATCCATGCATAAAAAAAAAGACATGTGAGGAGCAAACCCTAGAACTTATTCCCACCATTTTGGATCCAATAACTTAATCCTTATTGTTGGTTACTAAGAACAAACCTATGATTTGTTTCATTGCATGAACTTTACCTCTTAAGTTTTTCAATTTACATGTTCTCAAGCCCATATTTATTTTTCACCCTCAATTGAATATTGTTTTTATTAAAGTAACCACCTAAACCACTTGTGTGGGACTCCTCAAACATCTGAAGAAATAATTTGATAAATTGCAAAAAATGATAATTGAATCTCTCTTCACATAATGAGCATTGAATGCTAATTATATCTCATTAAACCATACGATTCATTTAATCAAATTAATAAATGTATACTCATGTATATCTTTGGCTCGAATTGTGAAGTGCTCCTCTCATCCATCACGTATGGTTGTAACTTCAAAATGCTACAATATTTCCTGTCCATTTCGATACTCAAATGAAAATAATGCATTTTATATAGACAATTCATTCATTTAAGTGAGTTTCCATATACTTTTCATGTCCATATATACATGAAGGAATAGAAAATGGTGCAAAAGAAACAACATAAAAATGCTGAATGATGAATTTCATACTAAATGTATGCACAAGATTCCATCTTTTCCATTTCATGCATTTAATTTAACCTCAAACACAATGATCATTTCTGTTAATAGCACAACACTCATGACTTGATCATGTGTATCATGTATTATTAAGTTTAATGTAACACTAATAAAACAAAAAACACAGGTTTTATTGTTCACGAAACAATATCTCCTTAATATTCCAATACATACATTCTCTGATGGATTACATTCTAGGTATGCAAAGTAAACAAAGTTTCTTCATAAAATTCAACCATTGAATTTAAAAAACTTGAAGGGCAATTTTACTTCCTTAACTCATGTAAATAAACATGACAACCGGATTTCAAGCAAGACCTTTTTTCTTTGATCCATAAAAAAATTTAATTGCCAAAGTTAAAATCACAAAGTACCCTAGAGCTAAGAAAAAATGCGTTGTTTCAAACCTCATGATTGTTTTGATGTTCACACCATGCTCCTTTACCATTCATGTTTAAGCTAGCATGTCCTTAAGTGCATTTCATTGTTCATTCTAATCATAAACATTTTCTGAACCCTTGTTCAATCTAAGCTTCATGAGCATTGATCCCAACAACCTCGAAAAAAATTGCATAGCTCATGTTCAGTGCTCGTAGAAAATCAAAGCCTCATGAAGGAGTTGTGGAAATTGTAAGATAATGAATATAAAAATTCTAAATTAGTCTCCCAATGGTAAGTTTCTTGAATTATAAGCGTAAGTAACTTTATTTGAATGTAGGAATGTTCATGTAAGGACATTAAACTTATAATAAAGGGATTCTTCTGTAATTGCGACATGCAAGGCGCTAAGTATATGTTGAGGATTTTCTTTTAAATGATTTTAAATTAATTTGATTCCAATTTTTAGTAACTCCTTACATTCCTCTAGTAATAAAGTGTACATATATGATTCATAAATTTTCAAATACAACATGATTGAATTCTATGGGCAACACTACAAATTATAGGTTCATCAATGTTAAGAAAATTATCTTCACAAATGAACAACTATGTGAATAAGTAATCTCTTACTAAAAAGATTCCATATTTAACTTCACGTAGAGAAGTTTCTGATCAAACAAAGTAGGTCACGCAGAACGTCATGATGTGAGGATGGAGAAGAGTTCAATGGGTTTCCTTGATACATTACATTATTGAGTTATTTAGATATTCCTATACCTGTTTCCATGAATCTACGGTTTCATACACATAAAAATAGATGTTAAATATTTATGAGAATGTACCCTTCCTCGAGTTGAAAGTTGTTGTACATATGATGAATTCCTATATGGCATGATGGTAATAAGTTACAAATCAATCTTATCTTTTTTCACAGACTTATTCATGCACATTCATGTTCCTTATCATCACTATCAGTATAAAATGAAATCGGCCTGTGAACTTAATTTTAGAAGTTAAAACATGTGTTTGTACATACATTGCGTTGTGGGAAAAAAGACTAAGAACGATAAATCATCATGTGTATGAATTCTTCGACACCTTATACCGTGTATACTAGTTACCATGCTCAATTTTTTTCCTCATTGAATCCTTGTTTTGCGCAAAAACAATTATAAAGTGTCCTAAAGTTTCAAACCTAATAAACATTAAAACCCAACAAACGTTTCTTCTTGGGAAGAAGTGAGCCCTTTTTATATCCATGTGTCATATTTCCGGTGTTTCTTTTAAGATCACTATACATATTCTAAGAAATAAATACATCACATTCTAAATCTTCTAAAAGAATTGGTACATGAATAAACACTAGTCAACCTTGTTAAATATGAATGTCTTGGTAAAGAAGGATTTTGATGTTCTCAACGCATTTGTATTTATTTGCAAAGTAAAGACACAAGTCTTGTTCATTGTAAAGTATGTGACCAGCTCCTATTGCTTACAATAAATGGCACCTTGGCCAAGAGACATGACCATTAGCATGGCAGTTGGACGCAATCATTCGATAACTCCATCTAACCTGGCATGTTCTTATTCCTTTCCTTCATTCACAACGTGAAACCATTTATACGTTTTAATCATTATGCATGTTTCAAGTTGGGAAGTACCCCTTACTACCCCTCCCTTTCATTAGTCTTAATTCTTTTCTACACCCTTTAGGCCAAAGAGAAAAAAACAGTTTTTAATCAAAACTATGCACGCTTGGAAGTTGTATTTTAATGTCAACCTATGGTGTGAAATCCATTAGGAGTATGAAAGGTAACACATGTAGTGAATTACACATGAGTGATGGCTCCTAAAATGGACACAAATAATGATACATCTAAAGTATGATGTCAACTCCAATGAGGCACCCTAAACAATCACTTTTCCTACCACTTAATTCTCCACCAATGGGAATTGACAAGAAAATGATTTTTAAATAATTTTACTTTGGCAATCAAAAGATCTCCTAAAGGTCTATCTATAGAGAACAAGCATGATCAGCAAAAAAAACAATATAAGAGAATCTATTTGTAAGAATGGTGCATTTTGTTCCCATACATTTTAGTATGAAGTTCTTCTTTAAATGAAAGATTAAAAGTCACAAACATATGTTATGAAAAACACTCCACATAAGTAATGAATAAGCACTTTGACACGTGGTTTCTTTTCTTCTAGTGTTGTTTTGCCAACCATGCTTTTGCTTTTTGGACATTCATGGTTCAAAGTGTTTTTGAGTAGTTTATAAAGATTGTATTAGTCATGAATCGTATTTTCAGTACATTTTTAGCAAGTGAGAAGTCGTTGCTTGTAATTTTAAGAGCATTACTTTTCCAAGCATGTTCCACAATGATTTCATGCATAGTTTGTAAGAAAACAAGATAATCATTCTTAAATTGTATGAGAATACATTTCTGTTGCCTCATTGCTTGAGAAACAACACCAATGTTCAAGATGAACACAGAGTAGGAGGTGGTATTCATAGTATTCATCTTTACTACTAACAATCCCTACATGTAAAAACTAACAATTGGCTTCTTTTATTCGTATCCATCTCACTTTTAAAGTCCCATAGTCAATGTCTTTAACATATAGCCCATGGTACACATGATGGCTTCTCAATGTTGACACTTCATGTTTTCCAATTAGGTTTAACCATGTGCACATCAAATGATTGAAATGAGTGTTTCCATCATGGCATGAATAACGTTGGGAGAATAATACTCCTAGCTTGTATCCTCAAACTTGTAAAACTATGACTTGGTGCTAGCATTAATGGAGAAGAAGGAGTTGCACTCATGTTCATGACAATTGTAATGGTAACATTGAAATCCATATTGTAAAACTATAAGACCCCTAATAATCAACTGGTCTTTTCATTTTTAAAATTTTTACTTCTTTATCATACAAACTAAGTTTAAAGAATGAGTTTTAAAGGCGAACATGATATTTGAATTATCCTATATGAGGAATATCAATTACTCCCAAAAATTGTTCGAACAAAGGAAAAGATGGAGAGGTCAACTTCTTGAATGAAACATACATCTAACATCGAACAACCTCCCATGATTGAAATAATTAGACATTTCCATGGTGAGTGTAAGAGGGAGAAAAAATGAATTCTATCTACTTGACTCCTTAATGAACCTTCCTCACAACCAATTTTTCCAATTTGTTTAATACTCCTGAAGGGCATTTTTAACAAGATGACACACTACATGGAAGTAAAGTGAGAAAATAAAGTGTGTTCCATTCAACACGGCATATCAGGCATTAGCATAATGTGGTTGTGATAAGTCACACTTTAATACTATCATTTATGTCATCTTGTCTTTTCCTCCACAAACTTCAATTTCACTGAATAATGGGTGCATAATGAGCCATGTCCATGAATCACAGTTCCATAGAATCTTCAATGCATTTCAATTTTCTTTGCATTACCTCCTTACACATGGCATCACCTAACTTTGTCATTTTTTTTTCATCAGTATCATATATAAATCTAATTCAATTGGTATTCATGTAGTTGTTTAGTAACAATTGAATTGAGACATTGAGTTGTATAAGTGAAAAAAAGTCATTCTTACATACAGTTAGGTCATATTCAAGCTCTTTTACTCATGAGCCCTTGCACATTCCACCACTAACTTCCTCAAGGTTTATTGTCGAAGATAATCCATCAAATGTGCCAAATTAAGTGCATATTTACATCTCTAAATATTGTCTTCATGAAGGCCAATGTACACTAGTGTAAGCTATATGATAATAGTCACAAAAACATTCTTCTTATTCATACCTTTCTAGTTATTGATGAGACAAAAAGAGAAAGGATGCACATATCTCGACCCACCATCATGTCATTATGAACATATTTTCCTTATTCCCTTTGATTGGTAAAAAAAAATCAACCATTGATGTTGCTAATGCGACACCTGGAGATGATGGAGCTTATGAATCTCAAGTCCATAAAAACATCAAGGAGTATCAGAGATTGGTCAGAATAATGCGTTTTGAAGGTTTTATGTCGCTCCATAACATGGATTTAGTGTTTCAAGGGAATCAAGAATAAGGAAGATGAAATTTGTTTTTACATCTCATATTTTGATTAGAATGGCTCTCCACTCGCGTGAGGAAATCATTATGCTTGTCTCCATACAAGGTCATTATAATTCAAGCTATGTTACTACAATGCTTTTAGTTTTTATTCTTTGTAAGAAAATATTTACAAGCACTAAAAGTTGAGGATTTGGATGATTAGCCGTACGCCATGATTTGGTTCATATAAGTCTTGGCTCCTTCAAGGAGGCGTCAGTAAGGACTAGCCTTGATTGCATAAACATGGATAGATGGTGTGTTTCTTCATCACCTACTAATGTTATCATAGAGGATTCATCCTCTAATCTTTTTAAGACTTTAGGAAAGAGTTTTGACTCGATTGGTGAAAAGGAGTGCCCTTGTCTAGAATTCCCAACCCTGGTTGAGACAAATCGAAGTGTCTAATAGCCATCATGGTCCCTTTCATAAAAGACCTTGTTGAAGGTTAACTTATATGATTGACTAAAATTTTATTCTTGTTGTTGTGGTTGGGTGGAATCTAGGTTTTAATCAGAAAAATTAGTCCTTGGTCTTGGAGAATCTTCAAGGAATGTGTAAATCATTTATGGCCTTATGGCATAAAAGAAAGATTTTGCTTAAAGGGAGAAATACATACATGATCTTTTTTCCACTTGTTTCTACTATTCTCTTTGACAAAGGGAATTTTGAGTGAAGAGAACTTATACTTGATGTAAACATTTCAAGATTTATGAGATTTGAGGCTAAATGTGTCATACTTTTATTGATTGAGGATGTCGATGAACCATGCACACATGATTTGAGTGCCTGATTGTGTTTTTGCTTTATTACGCTCATAGAAGGGGAGTAGAATCAAATGTGTCATTGCATCTATATTTGAGCTTGTTTAGATTTAGATAAACATGTTGCATTTTTCTGTCATACGCACAATCAAAGGATGTAAAATAAAAATCAAACAAAAAATAGTTGGAATGTGAGTGAAGGTACACTTCATTTAGATAATTTTAACTTAGAAAAAATCTTGATTTTATCTCAATTTAATCCCATCTTAAACATGCATGAGAGATCTTTTGAACTTACTGGTCTACATTTTGAATATGAGTTTAAATAAGACATTGTTCCATCCTCTTTGATAAATCATGGTGAAGTACGTACGTTTCTAGAGGTCCCAGTGTGAAATTGTGCAAGTCATTATGAAGGTATTTTCAATTTCATTTCGGCACAACATGAGTTGTGATTCATTTGTGCCCTAGTCTCAAGTATTTCCTTTTAGACCCTTGGTTTCTTTGCTTAATGAAAACAATATGAAATCAAGGGGTTAAGAGACTTGTTACTTTTGGAAATTGACTTTATTAGAGTCCTAGCCATTCATTGTTTTCCTTTTGTCCATTTGGTTTCATGGATCAGGAAGGACATGGCTGTTCTTACGTGTCTTTATGAACATTTGCCATTTTTCATGGATCTTGGAAGACACGGCTGGTATTTCTTATCTTAATCCATTGTGGCCATGATTTTTCACAATTCAAGAAAACTTGCAACCATAGATGTGGTTTTTTGCTGGCCTTACAACACGAACAATTATTGAGCGTGCAACGAAGCATTCTTTCACATAAGGCTACGATGGCGCTGAACGAGAGGATGATGCGTTTCAATGTTATGAATGTATATAGACCATGAAGTAATTCGTTTTATCTAAAAGGTGTTTGTATTTGTAATTGAAAATCATCTTTGCATAAGAATGGGGTTTTTTTGGAAGGTTCACCTAGCTTGTACAAAGAAACCAAAATTTATTGATGTTTTCCCACATAGATTGAGCCTTTATGCTGCTTTCATAAGGAATTGTACGTGGGAAGCCTTCATTTAGAATTTTCCATTGCATTTTAACTTTTTATTACATCAGTCCACAAAGTACACTTATTTTGTAAGAATTTGATTACCTACGAGTTTTGTTTGAACATGACTGTCTTCACCGTTCTTGGAACACATCTGTCCTCTAATGTTTTGGATCAAACTATGATTTGAAAATTATTCAGGGGAAAGTTTGTGAATTGAATATACAAAATGTGTGCTGCAAACGGCCGTTTGTTTATGGTCAGTACGGATGTTGTCGCCAATCCATGGGAAGTTCGTGACGTTCCCAAAGAAAATACTGTCAAGGCAATACAATGACCGGCTTGCACAGTCTGCTAATTAATTTTGGCCGCTCCGTCACGCGGTCCGTGCTGCGACAGCTGTGACGAACACCGACCACCAGCGGCACGAGCGACATCGGTACCAGCAGTTNCATCAGTCCACAAAGTACACTTATTTTGTAAGAATTTGATTACCTACGAGTTTTGTTTGAACATGACTGTCTTCACCGTTCTTGGAACACATCTGTCCTCTAATGTTTTGGATCAAACTATGATTTGAAAATTATTCAGGGGAAAGTTTGTGAATTGAATATACAAAATGTGTGCTGCAAACGGCCGTTTGTTTATGGTCAGTACGGATGTTGTCGCCAATCCATGGGAAGTTCGTGACGTTCCCAAAGAAAATACTAAGGCAATACAATGACCGGCTTGCACAGTCTGCTAATTAATTTTGGCCGCTCCGTCACGCGGTCCGTGCTGCGACAGCTGTGACGAACACCGACCACCAGCGGCACGAGCGACATCGGTACCAGCAGTTGATAGTAAATGAATGAGAGCGGCAGCAGCAGCAGGAGCAGTAGCAGCAGCAGCAGCAGCAGCAGCAGCAAGGAGGTCCGTGCGTGACGTGCGTACATTCGTGCGGGCGTGCGTGCGTGCGTGCGCGTATGCGTCCGTGCTGGCGAAAGTGCGTCCGGGCGGGCAGGCGGGCGGGCTGTCGGTCTTGCGTGGCTTCGTGCTTGCGTGCGTGCGTGCGTGCGTGCGTGCGGTGTGCTCCGTGAGGGGAATGGTGTGAGGTGTGAGAGATGTGAGAGGTGTGCGATGTGTAAGGGGAACGAGATGTAAGAGGTGTGAGAGGTGTGAGAGGTGTG
>SZWC01012304.1:40475-59471 GCA_023375785.1 Penium margaritaceum | reverse complement strand
GGGGGGGGGGGCACGTACCCTCTGGTCCGAATGCTGGGAGCAAAATCTGGCGGCTATAACGCTCCACCTCTGCTGACGTCAGATTGTGACTTGACGCCACAAAAGCTGCAGCGATTTCGTCAGCAGCCCCTGACGAGCAGCGCGGTGGAGCGCTGGAAACTGTTGATTCGTTTGCTGCGTAAGCGGTGGCAGCAGCAGCGGAGGGTGCAGTTGCAGCAGCGGCAGTGGGAGGAACAGCGGCTGCAACGTCTGCTGCTTTGATCTGTCTGGACAGCAGACGCGTTTCTTCCTCATCTAAACGACGAAGCTGTCGCAGCAGCTCGCGTTTCCTCTGCCTTACTGCGTTAAGCTGCTGTTCTGCTGCAACTGTTGAGCTCTCTTCTCCGTCGACAGCGTCTGCAGCTGCTGCTGTTGCTGCTGCCTCTGCTGCTGCTGCTGCAGGATCCATCTGGTACGTGGACGAGGCCACGCCAGCATGTGACGAGTCGGAAGTGTGAGGGAGGAATCACTAAGAACAGGGGAAAGAGGGGCGGAGTCACAGACTGCCCACACTCCCACCAAAAACCAGATTCATAACCATGCCAATCACAGTCTACGCCACCAACGTCTAAGATGTCATTGCTCACATAGCTCTTACGTACCAGACTTACACGATTCCCTAATCTTTCCAAGTGGGCATTTCTGTTGGTACACAAACAGCCCATCGTGTCGCGAGAACCGCGATATTAGCTCTGACGGTCGAGGAAAAACTGGCCAACTACCCCCCCTCACTGGATTTTCCCGAACTTTCCGATAGCTTCGACCACTCTCGCGAACCTACAAACAAAAGTATCACGACCTTCCAGTCGACTTTTCGAAGCACCGAGACGAATATGGACCTATGAAGATGCATCTTGAATCTTCACCGTCGATTCTCGAAGACCCCCGACTTCTCGGCAGACCTTCTTGAATCCGACCACTCACGACGCGACTCCACACGCGTCGCCCGACAATCGACCCTACGACCCCGACTATGCCTCATTCGTGTCTTGACAATTGAACATATATTTTGTGATCATTTCGACACTTGTCATCGAAGTACACTTACTGCTAAATATAAATTGCTCAAGTGTCCTAGTTTCTCAACCATGTTCTGCCTTGCAACTTCTACCTTTTCACCATCTACGTTCCATTAGGCATAACACTTGGTATGAGAGCGCAACGGTGCTGGAGAGGCATCCGACTACTCTACTCATCCGGAGGACTACCTCGCCCAAGCCGTCAGCGCATCTCGTATGTCAAGACTTTGGAGACTTCGCGACTACGACGTGAGGCAAGCAAGTGCAACCGACGACAAGCAACGGGTCTTCGGTGACGACTTCGGCGATGGAGGAGCAAAACGTGCCGATGCATGCGAACCCCGAAGCGACAGCAAATGTTGGTGTGGAAGGCTATACGGTAGCTGGAAAAAACCCTACGGTTTCGACGACCAATCAGGTCGTGGACCCAACAGAGACAAACCAGCCGGCCCTACCAACGGCCTCAACGACGACAGCACGGACGACAGGTGGCACTGGACGACAGGCACAGATCAACAAGGAACTGGCGAACCTGAACTTCGCGCTTGAGGGGATCAATAACCACCTGCTCCAACAACTCAATGTCGCAATGTAGGCTATTCCGACGCAAGCACTTGTGAAGCGGTGCTTGTCGAGAGAAATTCCCAACTCTCAAGCAAACTCAAAATTCGTCCAGATCCACCAGAATTGTTTGATCCCGCGAACTCAAAAGAATCGACTGTTCGGATGTGGCTTACGAATTTGGAGGTGTGCTTCACCGCTACTGGGGTCAACGACGATCAAAATAAAATTGGCCTCACAGTCGCACTTTTGCGTGGCACGACGCTAAGATGGTATTCCGATCTAAAGACCATCCAAGAGCAGCACGAGACCGGCAGAGCATCATCAACGCCCAATGGGGCCCGTCTCACATCACCAACCATAGGAGTTCTATCGTTGGAACAGATCAACCCATAGTGGCAAGACGCGCTGATGCCACCAACCAACTGGAACAAATTCTTGCGCGTGATGTTCACACAATTAGGACGACAGAATGAGAAGTCCCATGCACGGTACAAGCTCTACACTCTACGTCACCAGTCCAGCGTGGCAGAGTACACGCAACGATTCCGCGAGATCATCACCGGAGCAGACATCGCCTCCGGCAAACTCTGTTATCATTACAAGTACAGCCACAAGGGAGATATCCGGCGAGCAATTGCTATTTTGGGCATCCATAACGACTTACCACAAATGATCACAACAGTAGAAATGACCGACAACACGGAGTACAATGCTCAGATCTAGGAACCCTACGGCTGGCAACCACCTAACCACAATCATCGTGGAAACAGAAAGAAACAATCAGCAGACTCCTCGACTCTGATGGAAGTGGACATCGTCGACCAGATATATATGCGAACCTGCTACAATTGCAAAAATGTTGGGTACATTGCTCACAATTGTCGGAGCAAGCAGCAAGCCAAAAAGGGGGGGAAGTCATAGAAAAATGAGTCAGAAAATGACAAAGGGCAGGAGTAAAAGGCGTAACTCTTGTCCGTGATATGCGATATGCACCGAACGATCGCCCATCTAAATGGCCTACATTGCCGTAGAGGGTTTTTGAGATCGCAAAGTTCGAGAAGGGGTACAAGGATGACCAGCTGGCGATATTGCTGAAAGTTCATCTCGAGGATACAAAAGTCAAACAATGGTACCGGCACTATTAGATGGAGGAGCTTCTCATAGCTTCGTAAGCAAAGACATGGTTCACAAACTGGGTTTGCAAACCAAACCAGGGGTGTTTGAGAAAACACCGTCAATGGGAGATTGTAGATACGAAGACTCCGAGAACCACTACGGCTACAAGTGAGAAATCTAGGGGATGTAACGGTACAGAGGCCTTGTCCATTGAGCGATCACGGCATCATCCTCGGACAAGATATTCTATATCAACAGAATTCGCAGGTTGGTTAGAACAACGGCAACGTCTACATGCAGATTGACGGCGCCAAGTGACAGCTTTCGAATGCGGGACGGAAGCCGACATCGGAAGCACGAGAGGTGGAAGTAGTAGAGAAAGCAGTAAAGGCCGAAAAGGGACAACCTGTGCAGCTGATATCACTCAACGTGGCCGGGCACTACATACAATAAGCAGCTCGTGTGGCTCAAGGATGAGACAAAGCCTTGTTCTAGCTCTTATACCACTGATGGAAACTGGGGCAGCCCTCAGGAAGGTGATCAGGCTCACCAAGAGCCGCCTAGGTGGGACCAACTGTTTGTGAGAGGGAGTTGCAAGTTGCACAGCCAGATATTACGAAAGGGAATGTAGGTTTGCAAAGAATGCAAATGTCTGAATCGACTCTTGAATGAAAAAGTACATTAGCACAGCTTTCGAACAAGCCTAAGTAAGCCTCATTTGACACATGGAGATGGAAGAACCACTCGTTCAAAGTGCACCTCCTAGCACNATGTGCATAACCAATAATCTTGGTGGGGACCTTCCTTGTAGCTTCTTGAAGGTCCTCCTGCCACCTTTCTACCTTGAAGGCCGCTCCAAACCTCCCTGGCCGATAATTGTGGCCGTCATTGGTGCTGGTAGTGCAGGAGCCGTCACTTGAACCGGACCCATTGCCACCAAACCTTGAAAATCCATATCTCCCTCAAACGGACTCCGAATCGAGTTCCGTAAAGTGCTACAGAACCAGAAAATCGTCCTCTATTCATTGTTGTGACCTGATGATTCTTATCAAGCAACCCACTTTGGTCACTTTTTCTGGCACCCCATATCCAATATACTCTCACTTTGCGAGAATAAAAATCACACAAGTCCACATTGTCCCCTCAGCTGTTGAAAGCGGTGCGCTGCCAATGGCTTGGTGAGGAAGTCTGCCAGCATCATACTTGAAGGGCAGACCTTGATCTGTACCACCTGCTTTGCCACGAGTTTGCAGATGAAGTGATATCGCAGGTCAATGTGCTTGGTGGGGGTGTGAAACTCTGCGTTCTTCGTGAGAGCAATCGTGCTCATGTTGTCACAGCAGATTGTAGTTTCTGTGGTATGCTGCTTTCCAAGGCTTGCCAGCAGCTCACACAGCCACACAATTTCCTTTGCTTCTTCACTCAAGGCAATGTACTCAGCTCCGGTGGAGGAGAGGGCGACACACTCTTGCTTCTTGCGCTTCAACTGATTGCACCTCCCCTGAGTACAAACACAAACCCACTGGTCGACCTCCTTGTATCCAGGTCACCTCCCCAATCTGCGTCGCTGTAGCCGATGAGGATGGGGCTGTTGTTGCAGTTGAAGGTGAGGCAAAGGCTGCTGCTACTATCGAGGCAGCAGAGCACGCGCTTAACCGCCTCCTAGTGCGGAAAACGTGCTGAGCACTCCCACTACTTGGCTGATGTCGAGGCGTGTGCCGACTACTACCTACATGAGGCTCCCCACTGCTGCTTGGTATGGCACTGCTTCCATGCGGCTGCTCTCTTGCATGCCGCGGGGAGTCTGCGTCATGCGCAGCTTTGCTCCTAGTTCCAGTGGTGTCGCTGCTTTGCGCGCTCTTGCCAAGTTGAAGCGCTTGACGATATCCCTCACGTACGTGCTCTGCGACAGATCCAAAGTTTGCTACTGTCGGTCGCGCTTGACCTGAAGGCCAAGGTAGTAACTGAGCTCTCCCATGTCCTTCGTGTCAATCCCGGCTGCAAGGGATTGTTTCACATCATCCAAAAGAGACTTGGAGTCAGATGCAATGAGCAGATCATCAACATAGAGCAAGATGATGACCTGGCTTGCCTCTTGCATGCGCCCATAGACTGCATGGTCAGCTTCACTGAGCACAAAGCCAAGGCCAGTGAGCTGCTCATCCATCTTGTGGTACCATGCTCACGAGGCTTGCTTCAGGTCGTAGAGGGCCTTCACAAGCTTGTACACCAAATCCTCCTTTCCCTCCACCACATACCCCTCCGGCTGCTCCATGTACACATCCTCCTCAAGGTCACCATTCAGAAATGCACAAGTCACATCCATTTGGTGCACCTCCCAGTCCATAGCAGCAGCAAGAGCGGGGATCGCTCGGATGGATGGGAACTTTGCGACAGGTGCAAATGTCTCTTTGTAATCCACACCCTCACTCTGTGCATACCCCTTTGCAACCAAGCGTGCTTTGAACCTGAGCACCTTACCATCCACACCACGCTTGCGCGTGAAGATCCACCGGCACCCGATCACCCGGTTGCCACGTGGAGCTTCCTCAAGGGTCGAAGTGTCGTTCTTCATGAGCGCACCAAACTCCTCGTCTATTGTGGCACGCCAATCTTTCACCTTAGCGCTGCGCATGGCTCCAGGGAATGTGGCTGGGTCATTGGTGACTATGAGGAAGAGAAGCTCGAGGTCAGACAACTCTGTTGGTGGTGTAACGGTGCGGAGGTTCACCAGCTCTTTGAGCGGCCTCTGTTTGCTTGCGAGGCGCTCGGATTGCCTCAGCGGCTCCCCATTATCCTTTGCACTTTTATTGATACATCCGGATTGTCATGGCAGCTGTTGTATGTTTCTTTGTTGCTCCTCCTCATCAGATTCGGCTGCTGGCTCCTTCTCCTTCTCAGCTCTCTCCACCTCTTTTTTGATGCCGCTGTCACCGCCATCTTCCGCACCGCCCTCTTCTGCTACCGGCTCAACTCCCACTTCAGGTACAAGTGCGAGAGCAAGTGGAACTACAGACATAAGGCTCCAAGTCCAGCCCTTCACGTCCTCTTAAAAGACCACGTCATGGCTGCGGATGATCTTGCGTGGAGCGAGGTTGTAGAGGCGGTATCCCATGGCGTCGTAGCCAAGAAAGGCGGCCTTCAGTGAATTTGCATCTAGCTTGTTACGGTTGTCGGTAGGCATGTGCATGAATACTCCACACCTGAAGAATTTCAGGTGTTTCATTGTTGGCTTGTGTCTTGTGCACGCCTCCTCCGGTGTCATCAGCGGCACGGCGCACGTGTGACTCAGGTTTTCCAGGTACACGATAGTGTTGACCGCTTCCACCCAGAAGGTTGGTGGGAGCTCCGCGTCTTGGAGCATGGTGCGAACACACTCCATGAGTGTGTGGTTTGTGTGTTTAGCCATGCTGTTCATCTGCGGTGTTCCAGGTGGGGGGACCTCGTGCTTGATCCTGGGATGCTTGAGGAAAGTGCGAAAGTTGTTGGAGAGGTACTCTCCTCCAGTATCGGTGCGAAGCACCTTCAACCACCTGCCACTCTCATTCTGTGCAGCAGCAATCCACACCTTGAAATCATCAAAGCACTCATCCTTTCTAGCCAAGGACACCCATGTCTTTCTTGACTTGTCATCAATAAACATGACAAAGTACAACTTGCCGAACAAGGATTGTGATGGCATGAGACCGCACAGATCAGAGTGAACAAGTGAGAGAAGCTCAGCCCCCCTTCCCTTCCCCCATGAAGGGAGCGCGGGCTTGCTTTCCTTTAATGCAGCACTTACAAGCCGATGCACCAGGCTACTTCACCCCCTTGAGCTTCAAGCAGCAGTCCATCTACTACATGGAGATGATGGCGCCAAAGCTGAGGTGACCGAGCCGGCGGAGCCACAGGCGGATGTCGTGTTTTCCCTCTCTTGCCACCAACGCTCAGTTGGCTTCCTTCTCGGCCGCCACGTAGAGGCGGTTAAGACCATCCTCCTTTTCCGCTTTTGCAAGCACACACCCTGCACTTGCAGAGATGGTGCAGCCACCATTCTCAAAGCAAACCTACAAGCCTTTGGACATCAGAGATGAGACAGAGAGGAGGTTAGCTGCCAGCCCCAGAACATGGAGCACCCCCTTCACATGACGTTCCACATGCTTGCCCTCAACAGAAGCATTAACCACAATCTCACCCTCCCCAACCGCCATTTCCACATGATTTTCCCCCATGTACACCCGACAAGGCTCGATGGCGGTGTCGATGATGAACCACTTTGGGTGACATGTCATGTACCGCGTGGCTCCCAAGTCAATGATCCAAAACAAGGCGGTGTTGTCGGAGACGTGCAGGACCCGGATGGTGGTCACAAATTCACTCTACCAATCTGCTGCGTTTGTAGAAGTGTCGGAATGCTTTCCTGCTCCCACTCCAGTCGCAAGGTCCGCCTTCTTCTCCCGGCATTCGCGCGCCCAATGGCCTGGCTTTTTGCAGTAGTGGCAGTTTCCCTTCTTCTTCCCTCCTCCACCATTGCCCCTGGTTGGTGCAGCACCACCCCCATAACCAGAGTTGGTGATGAGAGCGATGTCCAGTCCGCTTCTGCCCTTCTCTTCCTTGCGTCGCTCCTCTTCAAACAGCAGACTCTCCTCCACATCGTTGAGGGAGAGCTTGTCGCCGCGCTGGTCCAGGGCAACAATGAGAGGAGTGGAACTGCTAGGAGGGCCAGAGAGGATGGTTAGCATGAGAAAACGCTCCTTGACAGGGTCCCCAATCGTAGCGAGCGGGGCAGAGAGAGACTTCAGCATGTTTATGTAGTCAATCATGGATCCAGGCTCATCCATCTTCATAGTGTGAAAGCGATGATGCAGCTGCATGTTCATGAGGATTGACTTAGAAGCATATGTGGACTCAAGCGTTTTCTAAACCTCCTTTGGCATGAGGATGCCACGGACAAGGAGCTGCTGCCGTTTGGCGAGGAGGAGGTAGATGGTTGTGAGGACACGGTCACGCTTCTCGCGATAGGTACGGTCACGCAAGGAGAGAGGGAGCTTATTGCTGGTTCCTTCTTCTTTTCATCCACCTGGCTCCACAAACCCATCTCCATCAGCACCATCTTCATGTTGTTGCTCCAGTTGAAGAAGTTCTTGCCTTCGAACTTGGTGATGTTGACGCCGGCCACCATAGAAGCGGATGTCGCCATAGTAGTGCAATGTTCAGCCTACAAACGGCTTTCTCACACATCAGGGTGCAAGGAATGCCTCAAGGATGAGAAAAATCCTCATTCTAGCTCTGATACCACTGATGGAAACTGGGGCACCCCTCAAGAAGTTGATCAGGCTCACCAAGAGCCGCCTAAGCAGGACCAATTTTTTGTGAGAGGGAGTTGTAGGTTGCACAGACAGATGTTACAGAAGGGAATGTAGTTTTGTAAAGAACGCGAATATCTGAATAGATTCTTTAGTGGGAAAGTACATGAGCACAGCCTTCTAAGAAGCCTAAGTATGCCTCATTTGGCACATGGAGGTGGAAGAAACACTCTGTCAAAGTTCACCTCCAAGCACACTCCTAGCCTAGCGGGATGAGCGGCAGTAACAATGGGTAGTCCCTCCCCCCCCCCNACCCCCCACCCCCTAAACATTGTGAAGTGTATCTAGTGAGTGTATTCGAAAGTGTAGCGGATAGAAAAAAAATACACAAGTATACTCTTTGATAAGAACATGAAAGTAGATGCGGAGCGTCAATCTGGGTACATTCACGCTATTCAAAAGAGCAAAAACCAACAACTAGCTTATGCGTATCATTTTCTATGGGTAGTGTGCAAGCAATGAAATCACACCTTGATGGGTAGTCTGCCCCCCCAAGATACCGTGAGTTTATTCAGGGAGTGTTTTTGGGGGTGTGTCTTCCATACACTAAAAAATGTACACAAGTGTATTTGTACACTTGTGTACAAAATCGAACCCCCTCCAGATACGAAACCCAATAGACTCCCCCAATACACTTCGACTTAGGGGGAGTGGGGAGACGAGTTGTCCCCACCCCCCTAAAATCTATGAAGTGTATCTAGAGAGTGTATCAGTAAGTGTAGCCGATGGACAACCAAAAGAATACACAAGGGTATTCTTTTGTAAAGACATGAAAGTAGATATGGAGTGTTGATCTTCATATCTTGACGGTATTCAGAAAAGCAAAAAATAATTAGTTGTTTACNCCCAATACATCCCCCCGATACAATCCTAGATAGGATGGGCGGAGGGGGGACTCCATGCTTTACCATGTTACCTGCCACTCAAGCACAGGGTCACCCATTTGGACGAAGATTTCCGCGATAAGCATCAAAAGAACCGAGGTCATATATGCGTTGTCTCTATGTTACAGACATAACCTAACATTTAAGAAAGTACAAAGGTAGGTCCATTTCTAGAAAAAAAATTGTTTAGTTGAATTGAAACAGATATCCTAGGATCCGTACTAAAAACCTTTGAATAAAATCCAGTTCTGAAGAGTGTTGTAGTCATGTACACGGAGACTATGCTGTACATGGTTGTAGCAAGAAATTTCTAGGAAACATTATTAACTATATAGGTTTTTTTCTTGGAAGGATCCTCACCATATGTTTCAGTTTTGTACATTCATTATCAAGTGTGTGGATTTGGGGTGATTGGGCATGAATGGGCCAAGTTACACTATACCAAAACCTAAATTGTTGATTCCACGTGCTTTAGAAAGGGGAGCTACTATCANATCTAGAGAGTGTATCAGTAAGTGTAGCCGATGGACAACCAAAAGAATACACAAGGGTATTCTTTTGTAAAGACATGAAAGTAGATATGGAGTGTTGATCTTCATATCTTGACGGTATTCAGAAAAGCAAAAAATAATTAGTTGTTTACGCGCATCATAAACCTTTGCGGACTTTTTGAGCTATGAAACGGCACCCCCACTGGTAGTAATCCCCCCCCCCCAAGTCATCTCGAGTGTATTGGAGGAGTGTATTGGGGGGTGTTTCTCGCATGTGCTCAAAATTGTACACAAGTGTATTTGTACAAAGTCAACCCCCCTCTAGATACATTACCCAATACATCCCCCCGATACAATCCTAGATAGGATGGGCGGAGGGGGGACTCCATGCTTTACCATGTTACCTGCCACTCAAGCACAGGGTCACCCATTTGGACGAAGATTTCCGCGATAAGCATCAAAAGAACCGAGGTCATATATGCGTTGTCTCTATGTTACAGACATAACCTAACATTTAAGAAAGTACAAAGGTAGGTCCATTTCTAGAAAAAAATTGTTTAGTTGAATTGAAACAGATATCCTAGGATCCGTACTAAAAACCTTTGAATAAAATCCAGTTCTGAAGAGTGTTCCGTGAAATTGTTGTAGTCATGTACACGGAGATTATGCTGTACATGGTTGTAGCAAGAAATTTCTAGGAAACATTATTAACTATATAGGTTTTTTTCTTGGAAGGATCCTCACCATATGTTTTAGTTTTGTACATTCATTATCAAGTGTGTGGATTTGGGGTGATTGGGCATGAATGGGCCAAGTTACACTATACCAAAACCTAAATTGTTGATTCCACGTGCTTTAGAAAGGGGAGCTACTATCAAACATAAATGAATGCATAAAATAACACATCATGAAGTATTCACCTTGCTTGAGATTTTATCCTTTTGGTCAGAGATTTAGGAACAAAAGCTCATTGACATAGGTTGGTTGGATCATATGTGTGTGAAGAAAAGACTCCACGAAATGAATACGTTTACTACAAATGAGTTCAATATTACATATTAAGATTCTTGCATGAATTCATGTTAATGCACATTGACTTGGACACACATATGAATAAAAATAATGTATGGAACGTAGTCCATGGAACGAATCCATGTGTGAATATGGGTAGAAGAAAATCGGTGCCAGAGGTCACAATTGAATGGAATTTGGGAAGAGTACAAACATATAAAGTACATCATACAGAAAAAATATGTTAGACATATATCTGAAATGAAATGGAAAATTTCCATAACTGTTTCCTACATTGGCATTTGAAATCTTCATTGGTTTCAATTGTAGCTGAATTTGCAAGGGTTGTTACGTAACCCTAAGCACCTTATTGCAACGTTGAATCCTTCTTTCGTGCATCCAACCTTACCCTGATCCCAATGTAATAGGTTACAAAGGGTGAGGTTAGGAATAGTTGGAATGTGTCAATGATAGACTTTAACAGAATCAAAAGTTCTCGGTCACCTTCCTTTGTGCCATCATTGAGTTCCTTGCTGAGTCATACCTTGTCTTAACTTTTTGTTTTGTTTTTGTGAAAGCATGCTAGTGATGGATATGAGAGTGCCAGAAAGTGACAAAAATACGTTGCCTTATAGAAATCATCTGGCATGACAGTTGCATAGAGGATGTTTCATAGGATCCAACACACTTTACGGAACTCAAGATGGAGTCCGTTTGAGTGACATATGGATTTCCAAAGTTCTGAGATCATGGGTCGGGTTCAAGTGACGACCTGAGCACTTTGAGCTCAAAAGGTGGCAGGATTATTGGCCAGGATGGCTGAGAACGGCCTTCAAGGAGGAAAGGTGGCTGGAGGACCTACAAGAGACTTCAAGGAAGGTGTAGACCACGATTGTTGGTCATCCAAGTGGTGTGAGACATAATTGTCTTCTGTGACAAGGTGACTGCCGCTCATCCCGCTAGGCTAGGAGAATGTGCTAGAGGGTAGATTTTGATAGAGTGTATCTCAGTGCTCCCTAGGCCAAATGAGGCATATAAGGGCTTGTTAGAAAGCTTTGACAATTTACGTTTCCACTCAAGAGTCCACTCAGACATTCGCATTCTCTACAGATCTGCATTAGTTTCCGTACTTTCTGAATGTGCAACCTACAACTCCCTCTCACAAACAGTTGGTCCTGCCTAGGCACGTCTTAGTGAGCGTGATCACCTCCCTGAGGGCTGCCAAGTTTCCATCCGTGGTATCAGAGCTAGAACAAGGCTTTGTCTCATCCTTGAGGCATTCCTTGCACCCTCTTGTGTAAGAGAGCCGTTTGTGGGCTGAACGTTGCACTACCATGGCAACATCCGCTTCCGTGGTGGCCGGCGTCAACATCGCCAAGTTCGAAGGCAAGAACTTCTTCAACAGGAGCAACAACATGAAGGTGGTGCTGATGGAGAAGGGTCTCTGGATCCAGGTGGATGAGAAGGAGAAGGAACAAGAAGAAATCTCCCTACCCCCTGCCAAGGCCCGTACCTACCGCGAGAAGCGTGACCGCGCCCTCGCAACCATCTACCTCCACCTTGTCGAACGACAACAACTCCTTGTCGGTTGCATCCTCACGCCAAAGGAGGTTTGAAAAAAGCTTGAGTCCACTTATTCTTCCAATTTAATCCTCATGAACATGCAGCTGCGTTGTCGCTTTCACATTGTGAAGATGGATGAATCCGGATCCATGATTGTCTACATCAACATGGTGACGTCTCTCTCTGACCAGCTTGCTGCGATTGAGGACCCTGTCAAGGAACGTATGCTCATGCTAACCATCTTTTCTGGCCTTCCTAGCGGCTACACTCCTCTCATTGTTGCCCTGGACCTGCGTGGCGACAAGCTCTCCCTCAATGATGTGGAGGAGAGCCTGCTGTTTGAGGAGGGGCGGTGCAAGGAAGAGGAGGGCGGAAATGGACAGGACATCGCTCTCATCACCAACTTTGGTTGTGGGGGCGGTGCCACATCAACCAGGAGCAACGCCAGAGGAGGGAAGAAGAAGGGGAACTGCCACTACTACAAGAAGCCGGGCGATTGGACGCGCGAATGCCAGAAGAAGAAGGCAGACCTTGCGACTGGAGTGGGAGCGGGGAAACAGTCCGACGCTTCCGTGAATGCCGCAGATTGGGAGAGAGAGAACGTGACAACCATCCGGGTCCTGCACGTCTCCGAAAACACCGCCCTGTTCTGGATCATTTACTCGGGTGCCACGCGGCACATGACGTGTCGCCGGGAGTGGTTCGTTGTCTACGCCATTATTAAGCCTCGTTGGGTGTACATGGGAGACAACCATGTGAAAATGGTGGTTGGGAAGGGTGAGATTGTGTGTTTTGCTTCTGTTGAGGCTAAGCACATGGAACGTCGTGTGAAGGGGGTGCTCCATGTTCCGGGGCTGGCAACTAACCTCCTCTCAGTCTCATCTCTCATCTCCGAAGGCATGCAGGTTTGCTTCGAGAATGGTGGCTGCACCATCTGTGCCCGTGCAGGCCGTGTTCTTGCAAAAGCGAACAAGGAGGACGGTCTTTACCGACACTACGTGGCGTTGGAGAAGGAAGCCAAGTCAGTGTTGGCGGCAAGAGAAGGAAAACACGACATCGGCCTGTGGCACCGCCGGCTCGATCACCTTTGCTTTGGCGCCATCATCTCCATGTCGCAGATGGTCCGTGGCCTGGAGCTCAAGGGGGTGAAGCAGCCTAGTGCATCGGCTTGTGAGAGCTGCATTGAAGGGAAGCAAGCCCACGCTCCTTTCACGGGGGAGGAAAAGGGGCGGCTGAGCTTCTCTCACTTGTTCACTCTGATTTGTGCGGTCCCATGCCATCACAATCCTTGTCCGGCGAGTTGTACTTTGTCACGTTCATTGATGACAAGTCGAGGAAGACGTGGGTGTTGTTCTTGGCTAGAAAGGATGAGTGCTTTGATGCTTTCAAGGTGTAGATTGTTGCTACACAGAATGAGAGTGGTAGGTGGTTGAAGGTGCTTCGCACCGATGGTGGGAAGTACCTCTCCAACAACTTCTGCACCTTCCTCAAGTGTCGTGGGATCAAGAACGAGGTCACCCCACCTGGAACACAGCAGCTGAATGGCATAGCTGAACGCGCAAACCGCACACTCATGGAGCGTGTTCGCAGCATGCTCCAGGACGCAGGGCTCCCGCCAACCTTTTGGGCGGAAGCAGTTAATACCGCCGTGTACCTGAAAATTCGAAGCCCTACGCACGCCGTCCTGCTGATGACACTGGAGGATGCATGGACAGGACACAAGCCAACAGTGACACACCTGAAAGTCTTTGAGTGTGGCACATTTGTGCACGTGCCTACCGGCAGCCGTAACAAGCTGGATGCAAAGACGGTGAAGGCCACCTTCCTTGGCTACGACACCATGCGATACCGCCTCTACAACCGCGCCGTACGCAAGATCATCCGCAGCCGTGACGTGGTCTTCCAAGAGGATGTGAAGGGCTTGACTTGGAGCCCTATGTCGGCAATTCCGCTTGCTAGTGCACTTGTACCAGAAGTGGGAGAAGTACCGGTAGTAGAAGAGGACGGTGCGGAAGATGGCGGTGACTGCGGCAACGACAAGGAGGTGGAGGGAGCTGAGAAGGAGAAGGAGTTGGCAGCGGAATCTGGTGAGGAGGAGCAGCAAACCAATGCAGAGCAACTGCCACGTCGGTCCGCATGCCTCAAGAAAGGTGCAAAGGACAGTGGGGAGCCGCTGAGGCGATCCGAGCGCCGCGCAATCAAACAGAGGCCGCTGGAGGAGCTGGTGAACTTGTGCACCATTCCAACACCAACGGAGTTGTCTGACCTCGAGCTTCTCTTCCTCACGGTCACTGATGACCCAGCCACATTCGTTGAATCCATGCATAGCGCCGAGGCGGCAGATTGGCGTGACGCAGCAGATGAGGAGTATGGTGCGCTCATGAAGAACGGCACCTGGACTCTCGAGGAGGCTCCACTCGGCAGCCTGTTAATCGGATGCCGGTGGATCTTCAGGCGCAAGCATGGTAAGGATGGTAAGATTCTCAGGTACAAAGCATGGCTGGTTGCAAAGGGGTATGCACAGACTGAGGGTTTTGATTACAATGAGACATGTACACCTGTCGCTAAGCTCCCATCCACCCGAGCAATCCTCGCTCTTGCTGCTGCTATGGACTGGGAGGTGCACCAAATGGATGTGACATGTGCATTTCTGAATGGTGACCTTGAGGAGGATGTGTACATGGAGCAGCCGGAGGGGTATGTCGTGGAAGGGAAGGAAAGTTTGGTGTGCAAGCCTGTGAAGGCCCTCTATGGCCTGAAGCAAGCACCGCGAGCATGGTACCACAAGATGGATGAGCAGCTTGCTGGCCTTGGCTTTGTGCGCAGTGAAGCAGACCATTCTGTCTATGGACGCACACAAGAGGCAAACCAGATCATCATCTTCCTCTATGTTGATGATCTGCTCATTGCATCTGACTCCAAGTCTCTTTTGGACGATGTGAAGCAGTCCCTTGCTGCCAGGTTCAACATGAAAGACATGGGAGAACTCAGCTACTACCTTGGCGTGCAGGTCAAGCGCGACCGGCAGCAGCACTCTTTGGAGTTGTCGCAGAGCACGTATGTGAGCGACATCATCAAGCGCTCCAACATGGCAGGAGCACGCAAAGCAACAACACCACTAGAAGTGGGAGTGAAGCTGAGCATGATGCAGACTCCCCATGGCATGTAAGAGAGCAGCCGCATGGAAGCAGTGCCGTACCAAGCACTTGTTGGAAGCCTCATGTATGCAGCAGTCGGCATGCGCCTCGAAATTAGCCAAGCAATGGGAGTGTTAAGAAAGTTTTGGGAGAATCCGGGCGTGTCGCATTAAGAGGCGGTCAAGCACGTGTTGCGCTACCTCGACAGCAGCAGCAGCCTTTGCCTCACCTTCAACGGCAACAACAGTCCCATCCACATCGGCTACAGTGACGCAGATTACCAGTGGGTTGACCTTAACACAAGGAGGTCAACCAGTGGGTTTGTGTTTGTGCTCGGGGGAGGTGCAATCAGTTGGAGGAGCAAGAAGCAAGAGTGCGTTGCCCTCTCCTCCACAGAAGCAGAGTACATTGCCCTCAGTGAAGCAGCAAAGGAAGCTGTGTGGTTGAGTGAGCTGCTAGCAAGCCTTAGACAGCAGCAGACCACAGCCACCACCATCTACTATGACAACATGAGTGCCATTGCTCTGACGAAGAAGGCTGAGTTTCACGCCCGCACCAAGCACATCGACTTGCAGTACCACTTCATCTACGAGCTTGTGGCAAAGCAGGTGGTGCAGATCAAGTTCTGCCCTTCAAGCATGTTGCTCGCAAACTTCCTGACCAAGCCGCAGGTAGTGCACCCCTTTCAGCAGCTGAAGGGAAAGTGCGGACTTGTGTGATTTTTACTCTCGCAAAGTGGGAGAATGATGGCTATGAGAGTGCCAGAAAGTGACAAAAAGGTTCCTTATAAAAATCATCTGGCATGACAGTTGCATAGAGGATGTTTCATATGTTGCAAAAAACATTTCGGAACTTGATACGGAGTCTGTTTGAGTGAGATATGTGTTTCCAAAGTTTGGAGATCATGGGTCGGGTTAAAGTGACAACCTGAGCACTTTGAGCTCAAAAGGTGGTAGGATTATTGGCCAGGACGGCTGAGAGCGACCTTCAAGGTGGAAAGGCGGCTGGAGGACCTCCAAGAGACTTCAAGGAAGGTGAAAAACATCATTGTTGGTCATCCAAGTGGTGTGAGACATAATTCTCTTGTGTGACAAGGTGACTTCTGCTCATCCCGCTAGGCTAGGAGAGGGTTCTAGAGGGTAGAATTTTGACAGAGTGTATCTCAGTGCTCCCTAGGCCAAATGAGGCATATAAGGGCTTTTTAGAAATCTTTGACAATGTTATTTCTCACTCAAGAGTCGTTTCAGACATTCGCGTTCTCGACAGACCTACATTGGCTTCCGTAATGTTTGTTTATGCAACCTGCAACTGCCTCTCACAAACATTTGGCCCTACCTAGGTGGCTCTTAGTGAGCCTGATCACCTCCCTGAGGGCTGCCAAGTTTCCATCAGCTAGTACCCCCGGTTGGAATAGAAATATAGACGCCAAACTCGTGGAAAATTGGCAACGACACCCATGAGCAAGGTTGGGCTACATGTGCGAAGTTTGCTTGAGAGCGAGGCCGTCGATCGCGGGTGAAAGTGGATAGCGAGGGCAATCCAACCATCACTAACTAATGTCGAATAATCGTAGATGATGGTTGGTTGATCATTGGAGCTTTTTGGGCGTTCGTTGAGAGCTTGTTGGACATTTGAATGTTTTCGCATGTGTTAGGATGTAGATGAACATTCCAATATCCAGTGTGAAACAACATGGCGGCACCCAAGCTTTGGATCCGACGGTTGTAGTTACATTGCTCAACTGAGTTTTTGTCGAGAAAAGCTCCTTCCATCAAACATGTGTGCATGAAATTAGTATCCCCATATTTGTATTGACTTGCCAACTACGAGGCACCTAGAAATAAAAACAAGGTTCCAATGTTGCACTAAGGTGCAGAGGGTTACATAGTAACCGTTTGAAATGTAGGAAGGAAGTGAATCATGTAAAAACATCAACATTCAATTTGTAATTCCAAGTTCAGCTCTTTGGTTTGGAATCTATTTATAAGTTTGACGTTTTTCAATTTGCTACCAAATGTGATGTTCTCCAAAAGAGATCTTGTGGAATTGTTATTTTCCAACAAACATTTAAAATCAATTACACGAACAAAATTATTGTATTGGAATCATTTTCCCACATGGAAAAATTCCATGGACTATGTCCCGCACACTCATTCTACCCATACATGTGTCAACATGTGTATACATTTACATGCATCCACATATGACTTTGTATAAGTATAAATTGAATAAAACCATCCAATGTATTCATTCGTGTAGTCTTTCCTTCATGTATCTATGATTCGACCACCATGTGTGAATGATACATCGTGACTGTGTATTACGACTAATTGTAATCTCAATATAGAAAATAATTCTTTTTATGTGATTATTGGTAATATTTTATTGGTGAGATTTCCTCCTTCTTTAGCACGCATATCCAACATTTTAAATTCTGGTAAACTGTTAGCTGAAGTTGCGTATGTAGCTTCAGGTATGTTGGTATGTGTACAATTTGGTTCTTCGTTAGTTCATCTCGCGTCCGAAGAATGATGCAGTTGAATGAGTATCTCACTGACGAGTCCGGAGCGTGTGAAAGAATGAAAGTTAGTTCGTCTAAAAAATTTGACCCTGTCGATTTTTCTTGGTTTATTTACTATGTCCTACAAAGAAACAAAGTAAAAATCATAGACCGCAGGTTGGTGAACTTTGCAGAAACAGGTCCAAGAACCGATACCAATAGGTTATCATGCAACCCAAAAATGATGCATACACGTGAATATTTTTTTGACCAAATACACGAACCTGGCAACGCAGGCGCGGTCCAATGAACAACCTAACAACCCAACAACCCAACAACTCAACAACCCAACGACTCAACGAGTGAGGCAGGGAGTCATTGTCATCCATTGTTGGCTCGACTACGTCTGGATTGTTGGGTTGGCCTAGTGGGGAAGCGAAATCCACATGTTTATTCACTTAATGTTTGCTCGCCGGGCTGCATTTTGATAGCTTTTTCACTAATTCATCTGCGGCAAGACCAACAATAATTGAACACCGATGACATGCCCCATGCACAATATGCGAGGAAAGTTTCTGGATTGAAAGCACGTCAAGCGCCATAACCGCATGCATCGGACCGGGAGTCCGATCACCACCATGTTGTCCTGGACGGGATTGTGGCATGCCCATCGCCATCGTAACACATGCATCAAAACTTGAACGCGCAACAAGGTTTCAACAACCGACCAACAAACGCTATCGAGCGCTCAACCAGTGATCCACGATTGTTGGGCGTTCGTTAGCAATTGTTGGGTTGCCATCGCAAACCATTTTCCTCCCCAATTAATGACATTGCCCAAGTACGATGTTCACACATAGACCCCAACTTCGCCAAGTGATGGAGAAAAGAGGCCGTCGACGCCACTTACCCTGAAATTCGGCGTCTGGTTTTCCACCTCAACCGGCCATAATAGGGCGCTTTCTTTAAAACCATACGAAAACTTTGTGAAATGCATGATTCAATGATAGAACATAACGACAGGGCGAAGGAAGGTGAGTATCACCTTCAGATTTTGTTGGATTGTGTCGCTGACGACGCATTCCAACGACTCCCAGCCTCACTCAACAACTCAACAACCCAACAACCGAATCAGGGATGGCGGGGGTACTACCGATACCGTGGTATACTGTGGCATTGTACCGTACCGATACCGATGCGGTATCGATACTGAGCATGAGGGGTACCCCTCTTCTGTAGTGCGGTACTGTACCGTGGTACTCTACCGCGGTACTTTCGAAAAAAAGAAAGAGCTACGTCTGTACAGTTTTCAACCCACTTTTCT
>SZWC01012303.1:46052-68551 GCA_023375785.1 Penium margaritaceum | reverse complement strand
CCCCCACCCATGCCAAAGCCTACCTTCAGCGACACGAGGCACGACCAAGAGCAGGAGCATCCCCAGAATCAGGACGGAGCTGGCAGCAGCGGCGATGGCAGCGGCAGCGGCATGAGTCACGGAAGCCGTCGCAGCAGTGCAGGAGGAGGCGCTGCGGCGGGATGTGCGACGCGGCATAGGCGGTGGAAATGGCGATGGCGCGGCAGCCGCAGAGCTCCTGCATGCAGCAGTGCGGGCGTGGTGGTGTGCATCCAGCCCCTTGCTCCCCGACAGAGACATCGACATCACACTCAGAAGTCGGATTTCGTTGCCCAGTGTATGCTGTTTTCTGGCGGACGACAGCACTGCTTTTGCCGCTGCTTTTGCCGTTGCTCCGGCTACTGCTGCTGCAGGTACTGCTGTTGCTGCTGCTGTTGCTGGTGATGGTGGTGGTGGTGCTGCTGCTGCTGCTGCTGCTGCTGCTGCTGCTGCTGCTGCTGCTGCTGCTGCTGCTGCTGCTGCTGCTGCTGCTGCTGCTGCTGCTGCTGCTGCTGCTGCTGCTGTTGCCGCTGCCACTGCCGATGCCGCTGCCGCTGCCGCTGCCGCGGCTGCTCCTGCTGCTGCTGCTGCTCCTGCTGCAGCTGCTGCTGCTCCTGCTGCTGCTGCTGCTCTTGCTGCTGCTGCTGCTGCTGCTACTGCTGCTTCTTCTGCTAATGCTGCTGCTGCTGCTGCTGCCGCCACCGCCGCAGCCGCGGCTGCTGCTACTGCTGCTTCTGCTGCTGATGCTGATCCCGCTGCTACTTATGGTTACGCTGCTGCTGCTGCTGCTCGACTCCGCATCGACGTTTTAGAGCTCATAACGAGAACACAAATCCCACCCATGCCCCAAGCCGGATTCACCGAGACGCGGCGCACACTGCGTGAGAGGCGCACACTGCGTGAGAGGCGCACACTGCGTGAGAGGCGCACACTGCGTGAGAGGCGCACACTGCGTGAGAGGCGCACACTGCGTGAGAGGCGCACACTGCGTGAGAGGCGCATGCAGCGCATACAGCGCGTGTGGATGGATGAGACAAGCTTGGGGCATGCTTGCCAGCGTGGTAGATGTACAAATCGCGTCAGCACCAGCACAACCGCAGGGCGTCACGGGCAACCGGCCGGCAAGCTATATGGCAAGCACAGTCAGCCTCGAACCTATCACGCAGTGAGAGGTTCGGGGCCCATGGCAGATCGTGCTACGTCCCAGACGTACACAAGTCCCTAAACGAAGCGACTGAGCATTTACATTCATGGCTCACTGCAGCTTCTGGACTGACCAAGGGCATTTTGACCAAATGCCTTTCCACAATTAGTTCCAGAAGTTTCCAACAGTTTTCACCACTTTCTTAAATCGTCGAAAGAACTGTTGCAAACTGTATCAAAATTTCACCATTCCTCTTGTTATGCCAAACGGAGCCTGGATGGTGAACACTTAAAAAGTTGCGAGGCATAACACGATTTAGAATTTAGGACACGAGCAATTTGTAATTGGCAGTAAGTGTACTTCGATGACAAGTGTGGAAATGATCGAAAATATACATACAGGTGCCGAGTTAAGAAAGAGGCATAGTCGGGGTCATTGGGTCGGTTGTCGGGCGACGTGTGTGGGGTCGCATCGTGAGTGGTCGGATTTGAGAAGGTCCGTAGAGAACTCAGGGGGCTTCCAGAATCGACGGTGAAGATGCGAGATGTATTTTTTTTAATCCAGATTCGTCTCTTTGCCTCGAGAAAACGACCGGAAAGTCGTGACACTCTTGTCGTCGGTTCTCGAAAGTGGTCAAAATTGTCAGAAGATGCGAGAAGTTTCGTGGAAGGGTGAGGGCAGTTGGCCGGATTTCCCTCGACTGTCAGAGTGAATTTCGAGGTCTTGCGACGCGGTGGGTCATTTGTGTCATGACGGAAATGCCCAATCGGAAAGATAAGGGACTCGTGTACGTCCAGTGCGTAACACTCCCCCCCCCTCCCTTGAGAAGATGCGTAAAAGCTTCCTAGCGACACAGCCGCTGACTGGGCGTCAGTTCCTCGTCAGACGGTAACAACAGTCACAAGTCGCACACACGACGGCAAGGGTCTGGCTAGGAGACACAAGTCAAAGTGTCATAATGCTTAAATAGCATTTGTAGAGAGGGTTAACAAATGATGCGTCCACAGCATAAATACCTGTTGCGGCGCATGGCGGGTGTCGCATGCGGCAGTGCAAGGTCTGTCCTAAAACCGACCAAAAAACACTGTCCTGGACGTAACTCTGCGTAGAAAAATCATAACGAGACGTTGTCTGAACCTAAGCGTGCAAGATCTCAAGCACAGCGCTCTGACTGGTCACATGCATGCATCCGGCATCGAACGGTGGAAACGCAAAACATGCAAATAGGACCCACGGCCAGTACACCAATAAAATCCTACAGGCTGCAAAAAAACTGTAGAAGGTCCGAGACATCATCGAGGACAATGGGGCAGTCGTCGGTCAGCTCCAAGTGGGTGGTCCACCACTGGCCGACGCGCCGGTGTCTCCTGGGTCCGCATTAGGGATCTGCACGGGCATGGACACGGCGGAGTGGTCACATTAAAGTGAATAGCTCGACGGGAACGTCACAAATCACAACACTCCCCCATGACCCGATGGTACGCATGTCCATACTCCTGCAAAACTGGTGCAAATGCAACGAGTGCAAAGACAAACATAACACAAGGACACCCCACACAACCACTCCCAGGCAAGGGGCGAAGCCTGACAGAACGAATGGCTACCATAAACTTTCCCCGAGCCAGTGCCTCCGTCAGGAAATCAGCACGCTGCATGTCAGTGCCGACTCATATGACGGAGATCACGTGTCGCTCCACCAGATCACGCACGAAATGGTGCTCAACCACAATGTGCTTCGTGCGAGCATGAAAAACACCAGAGTTCGCTGCAATGGCAAGAGCGCTCTGGTTGTTGCAACGAAGCACAATAGTCGGCACTGACTGACCCAACTCAAGGAACAAGCGCTGCAGCCAGACTACCTCAGCAACCCTTGCACCCAAAACAATGTACTCTGCCTCCAACAAGCTACGTGCAATACAACCCTACTTCTCACTACGCCAGGACACAGTAGTACCACCGAGCAGGAACACGTAGCCGATGCGACTGTGTCTGTCTGGACTTTAGGCCCAGTTGCTATCAATGTAGCCGTCAAGAACCACCGAACACTTCCGGCGAAAGCAAAGTCCGAGGTACAGTGTGGAGACCATGTACAGCACCACTCGTACACCCGCATGAAGGGCTCTAGCTTGTGGAGCCTACGAAAACTGTGCAAGGAGGTTGAAGGCAAAGGTGATGTCGAGGAGTGTGGTAGTGGCCACATACATCAGAGATCCGATAAGACGGAGGGATCACAGTCTGGTCCGTAATCTGTGGTGTTTGCATCCAACAGGTGCGCGTACACGTCAGGGCTCATCGGTGTGTGCTGTCGTGGAAGATGTTGTACCAGGTGCCGGAAGCATGTCGTGAGGTGTGTAATGAATCATCCTTGATGTAGAGTGAGAGTGCGTGCCAGTCTGTTCCTTGTGATAGTCATGCCCAAGAAGTTTGTGGCCTCATCCAGGTCTGTCATGCTATAATGTGTGGTGAGCAGTGTCTTTGTCTCTGTGACGAGCGGGAGTGAGGGCAACAGGATGAGCAGGTCATCCAGATAGACTAGCAATGCGACAGGACAACCATGATCCCAACGTAAGAATAGGGAGGGATCGCTTAGGCTTTGGATGAATCCTCCCAATTCAAGCGTGCGACGAATATCTTTGTTCCAACAGTGTGGGGCTTGCTTTAGCCCATAAAGGGCTTTGAGAAGCAGCCACACGCAATCCGAACCATCTTCAAAACCCTCTGGTTGTTTGACATACAGTTCCTCCTCCTGTGGGCCATTGGGAAAGGCATTTTTCACGTCCATTTGATGTATTTCTCAATGTTCACGTGCTGCAACAGCCAGCAGAGCTCGACTGGTTCCGTACTTGCCCACTGGGGCATAGGTTTCTGTGAAGGCTTGTCCTGGTATTTGGTGGAAGCCCTTAGCGACCAACCTGGCTTTGTACTTGTCAATGAGTCCCGCCATGTTCCTTTTGAGCTTGTACACCCACGTGACGTCAATGGCTTTACATCCGGGCGGCAAGGGAACGATTTCATAGACCTTATGCTCCAAGAGAGCATTCAGTTCAGCGACCATGGCTTTGTCCCACTCAGTGGCATCAACACTCTCCCTTGCCTCAGTAAGTGTCTGGGGTTCCACTGTTGTGTGGTCCACGTTGGCTGGACCAGTTGTGTGATAGAATTGTCTGTAGTTCACACGAGGGACGTTATGCAAAGAGCGCCGTGTCGGTTCGGACGGTGGCATCCGTTCATCCTCAGTGATGTTGTGGGATGCTTGGGTGTACAACCCACGTGGGCTATGAGGTGCACTGGAGTCTGTACTCAGTAGGTCAGTGGGTGTCAGTAGATCTTTTGGTACAGGTGAATGACCTTCCGTATTGCTTTCGTGGTCCCCAAGCTCTGAGGGAGTTATTGGCGCATGAGGGATAAACACAGGTACACTCACATAGTCTGGGTACTGTTTTGGTATGGTGATGTGTGGGACATTCCGCAGATTGCAAAACTGCTTGTAGGACTTATGCTCCAGAAAGGAGGCATCCCTGCTCTCCAACAAACCATGGTTCATGGGGTCCCAAAACCGCCAGGCTTTGGATGCATGTGAGACCCCAAAAAAGACGCACTAGCGCCCGCGCGGGCTCAGTATATGGTCTCTATGTGGCTGTGCAAACCAGACGCAGGCCATAGTACCCCACACTCTCGCAGGTCGCAAGTCAGCTTTTTCCTTGAACCACCTCTCCCATGGTGTCACTTTTCTTGGACAAAGGAACTTGCGGTACTCTGTTCCACACCCATGTAACATACTTGACTGCTTCTTTCCAGAAACCATATGACAGACCAGACTCACCCAGCAAGGTACATAATGCATCCCCCAAGGTCCTATGCCACCGCTTTGCCACACCATTCTGTTGAGGTGTGTAAGGTGCGGTGGTTTGGTGCTCTATCCCTTTGGCTTTCAGTTCTGCTGTTAAGACACCCTGAAACTCCCCTCCTCGGTCAGTACGCAGCTTCAGCAGCTTGCAGCCTGTCTGACGTTCTGCAAGGGGGATCCATTATGAAATGGCCCATTGGACATCCTCTTTGGAATTAAGCAGGAAAGCCCAGCGAAACCGACTGTAATCATCCGTCAGTGTCAAGACATACTGTGACCCATATTAAACAGACGGTACAGGCATTGGTCCTGTCAGATCTGCATGGACGAGCTCAAGAGGTAACTTACATGCAGTTTTTGACTTGGGAAAGGTCTGCCTGTGGGCCTTGCCCTCTTGACGGTCCAGGCACACATCTGCCTTGAGTCCATGTGGGCAGTCCACAGGCAGAAGACCATGTGCAGGATTGTGTTTGATCATGTCTGTAACTAGCTATGTGTTGATGTGTGCCAGTCGTCGGTGCAGTAGTTCTGTGTGTTTTGCATCAGTGGCAGTGAGGATATGTGCCTGCGGTCTGTGAGACTGTGTGTGCAACAGTGGGAAGAGGGTGAGGCACTATAGCATGTCAGAATGCAAGGGACCGCTAGCCAACAATACACCAGCACCATCAAACAGCATGCAACATTGCTTCTGTGTGAGAGTGGACATGCTTGCTTGGCGGTCCAGCTGACCCCCTGACAACAGATTCACTTTCAGCTTGGGCACATACAAGACCTCAGTTAGCCATAGTACCCCACCAGGTGCTTGCAAGGCCACTGTTCCCACATCCGCTACGGCCAACACCTCTCCCGATCCCATCTTCACACCCTCCACATCATGCACAGCATACAACGACACAAACAATTGACGAAGCAGTGACATGTGATGTGATGCAGCGGTGTCAAACAACCATTCATGCATAGGAAGTGTGTGTGAAGTGGTGACATGAGTGTGTGCCAATCGCTGACCTGACGACTGTGGCATAGTTGTTGGCTCTGGAGGCTGCAGCTCCATAGGTGCTGTCCACCCCGTCGCAAGCGGGCCTGATGTCGGCTGCTGGGACTCGGCCATTTCTGAGTAGACGTGTTGTGCCCATGCTGGTGATGGGACTGGGACGGCCGAGTTGGGGGGAACGTAGTAGGGACCGTCATAGGCTTAGGCTGGCCCCTGGTACATCGGTAAGGCCACTGGTGGCTGCCACGGCGGTGGTGCATAGGTCACTCCACCGAAGGGTGCAGGGGCCCGAGGCGCTGTGGTCGGTGGAGTCGACCATGCTGGTGGCTGCAGATGATATCCGAGCTGAGGGCGCAGCATCGGTGTGGGAAACCGCTGCTGCTGCGGGTGTGCTAGAGTCATGATACGCTGGAGGTCTGGACATGCACGCCAGAAGTGGCCATGCCTGCCACAGTAGTTGCAAGTGTGTCCCCCGCCACCACCCCGGCCACGGCCTCATCCTCCGCCTGGTTGGACACCTATTCCTCCATTGCTCCAAACCCCTCCGCCTCTGCCGCCTCCCTGACCGGATCTGGTGGAGGCGCCTGGTGAAGACTGATGCACGAAGGTGCTCAGTGCCGGGCTGTTGGCCTCTCTTGCCTCTCCCCAAAGGATGTCCTTGTAGTGTCACAACTCCTTAAATTCCTCAGCAAGATCGGTGTTCTTGATGTCTGTCACGCGAAGACGTCGTAGGAGGCCTCGCCGAAACTCCCTGTAAGGCTCGCCAAGATGAAACAGCACAGGGTCCAGTCACTCGAGCACGAAGCAGGACGCTCCAAGCCCAAGGATGCGTCAGCGCAGATCCATCACCGTGTCCCAAACCTCAGCTATCAGCGCTCCTGGCTTTGGGTACAGTCCCCGGAGCTGATCACGCAGCGAGATCACCAGTGCCATCCCTTGTTCCTCATGGCGAGTGGCGAGATGCTGCCAAGCTTCGTGTGGGCATGGGGCACTACTGCGTGGATTACAGGGATCCTCCCCTTTGCCTCCAAATCGTAAAGGGCGGATGGCATAGGATTGATCGTCGGGCAACGCCCTAACCAGCGCATTAAAGGCGCGCAACAAGACTCGATCCTCTATTGCATCGGTGTACGGGGACAGGTACAATTCTTCTAGCCCATGATCTGACGCCCACGCAAGGAAGACATCCTTCCACACGAGAAAGTTTCTTGTTCCCAGGGCGGGCGGCGTTAGATCCTTGTGGGACAAGACTTTGGTGAGGTCTTCCCACGTCGCTGTTGTAGCTCCAACTCCTCCGCTGCCGGCCGCACCAGTGCCGGGGCCGGCGCTGAATCCAATCGGGTTTCCGCCACTTGCCCCTGCGCCGGACCCTCCCGGCGCTGATGCCGCTTGAATCATCACTCCAGCAGGTCGGGAACGTCCTAGGGAGGCGGTACGAGCCCTAAAGTCCCTTCTTGCGGCTGAACAAAAACTCGGCAGCAATTCGTCGGGCCGACTTTGGGCCCAGTTTTTTGCCGCGAGCCTTGAGCTCGTAGGAAACACCTTGTCTTGCTCTGTGAAGGTCGTTCAGGTCGCCTAGGACCTGCAGTTTCCAACTGTGGGACAAGGGACCCTGCTGTCACCACTGGAGGAGGGGCGGACGGCGCTTGGGCTCTCCCTTCCCTCACTCTCCCAATGCTGTGAGCTCTCCCCTGCCTTCTGCTACCCCTACTGTCTGCGCGGACTAGGGGGGACGTTTCGACGTGTCCGCGGAGTGTGTGCGGCCTGCTCTTGTGGCAGCCGCGCGGATCTACTTCTGCACGTGACTCGGCCGCCGCCTTTTTCGCTCGGGGCCAACACTATGCATCTCTCTCAGGCCCCGAATGCAGCTCTGATACCATGAGAAGACTGCTACGATCCTAGTACAACTTGTTCCAGATCATTTGGTCAAGTATTGAGGGGGATAGAGTCGGGTTTGTCAGAAGCCATAGCTGTTTTCCATCAGAGACACCTAAGTGTCAAGCCGAGACAAAAAGAAGCTCGAGCGGGTGCGTCTCGCTAGTCGAGACTCACCCGTCAGCCGGTGAGTAGCGCTCACCGGCCACGCACTCTCGAGCAAGGGCAAATGCCCTCAAGATCCACAAACCGCGGACTGGGCCGCACCATGTCAAACAAGCAAAAAACTAGACAATATCACTAACTAAACTAAGACGTGACAAGGTTCCCTAAGCCTATTTGCAGTATTGTCCATAAGCACAAGTTCGGACACCAGTAGGTCTAGAAAGGAAAACAACTAGCGACTGCTCCAGAGGGAATGGAGTTGGGCCAAAGCTGCCAGAGGGGAGGAGACGAGTGCACACAAGCCGCCAGATGTTTTGCGGTAGGGGTACGGCTTGCCATGGCATCTCAGTGTGTGTTGCCTCCACTCTCTTGGTCAGCATGCCCTGCGCACTTAGGTCCACACAGGAGGGAAAAAATATGTACAGACGGATTAACACACAGGGTTGGGTGTGAGTGAGGCAATAAGAGCAAGAGTATAGGCGGGCTCACGCACAGAGGTAGGAGTGCTGGTGGGCATGGATACAGAATCATATTTGCATGTGGGGTGCGAGGGAACATGGATAGAAATGCGCTGAGCAGGAGAGGTCTGTGGATCGACATCTATGATCGTTGGGTCATCAAGGGCCGGAGACCGTGAAGGGGAGGGGACCAGAGATGCTCGTAGGCACAGACTCCCCCATCCGTCAAGAAGCCTCACACGTAGGAACGTACGTGACAGCCATCGGCATGATGGTGGTCAGGTCACGGTAGGTGAGGGACTCAAAGAAGAGCGCGTTGCGAGACTCAACAATGCGATGATGAGCGGGGTCCCAAAGTTATCGGGCCTTCAACCGCGGGGAGATTCCCACGAAGGCACACAAGCGACCCCGCGGGGAGACCTTGGACCCCTGCTTGTCCTCAGTGTACCACATACAAGCCACGGAGCTGCAGACACGAGCGAGACAAATATCGGCACGATGGCCAAACCAGAGCTCGAACGGTGTAACGTGTTCCGGAAGGGGACCATGCAGGAGGCGGTTCCAGACCCACGTCATGTAGGCAAATCCTTTGAACACAAAGGACTCATGCAGACCATACTCGGACTGCATAGCCCAAACCACATCCTCCATGGTGCGGTTCCAGCACTCAGAGACATCGTTCTGCTAAGGAGTAGCGTGGAAACCAGGTGAAAAACACCATGCTTGATAAAAAAACTATCCATCTCGCCAAGAAACTCGGTCCCACGATCCGAGCAAAACGTGTGCAGCGTGTGGCGGGAATGAAGCTCAGCCATCACTAGCCAGAGGCAAACCGCAAGAATGGCATCGCTCTTCAGGCATAAGTTATAGACCCACCGCATCCAGGTGCAGTCGTCTGTCAGGGTCAGGACGTATCGACCCCGATCGGACAAAGACTCGACAGGGAGAGGACCGAGAAGGTCCAAATGGACCAAATTGAGGGGGCAAAATGCTCGAGAGTGAGAGTCAGGGTAAGTGCAACGATGCATCTTAACCTGAGCACAAAAACGACAGTCGATCTTGGGTGGCCTCTTGAAAGAAGCCACGTCAAGACCGAGTGTGGGCTGTGTCCGAATAAGCTTGGATAGAGTGTTTGAGCCCACGTGACACAGGCGGCGATATAGCAATTGCCGGTGCTCAGCAGAGAGAACACACGTGACAAACACATGAGCAAAAGGGGAAGGAGAGCAAGGAGAAGGAGAAGTCTGAGGAGTGCGATACAAATCATCCACAATAGAGACACGGAGAACAATGGCACCAGTATCAACAGCAGTCACAGTCGCAGAGTCTGCAGTGTGCTCCACAAAGAATCCCATCAGTGTGTAGGCGCGAACAGAAATCATGTTGAGCTCAAGATCAGGCACAAAAAGCACCTCCAAGAGATACAAGGGGCCAGAAGGACCATCAAAGCACACAACCCCGAAACCCTGGACTGGTAGTGACTGACCAGAGCCTCCATCATGACGTTAAGCTGTTGGAGCAAATGGCTATTGATATCTTCGAGCGGAAAGATTTAGTTCGCCAATTCCTCGTTGATCCGCGCCTGTCGTCCGGTGCCACTTGCCGTTCCTGCTGCAACAGTTGAGGCTGTTGGTGAAGGCGGCTGGTTTACCGCTGTTGGACCCGTGACCGGATTTGTCGTTAGAGCCGTAGGGTTTGATCCAGCTGCTGCATAGCCTGCCACGCCAGCGTTTTCTTCCGCTTCAAGGTTTGCATGCATAGGCACGTTCTGCTCCTCCATCATCAAGGTCATTGCCGAAGACCCGCTGTTGGTCCTCGGATGCGCTCGCTTGCCTTACGTCGTAGTCGCAAAGTCTGCGAAGTCTTGACGTGCGAGATGCGCTGACTACTTGTGCAAGGTAGTCCTTCGGATGGATAAAACAATCAGTTGTCTCTCCAGCACCGCTGCGCTCTGATGCTAAGTGCTGTGCCGAATGGAGCGTAGATGGTGAACATGTAGAAGTTGTGAGGCAGAACACGATTTATAATTTGGGACACTTGAGCAATTTGTAGTAAGCGGTAAGTGTACTTCGATGACAAGTGTCGAAATGATCAAACATGTGTATACAAGTATCGAGTTACGAATGAGGCATAGTCAGGGTCGTTAGGTCGGTTGTCGGGCGACGCGTGTGGAGTCACGTCGTGATTGGCCAGATTCGAGAAGGTCCGCCGAGAACTCGGGGGGGGGGGGGGGGGGGGGGGGGGGGGGGGGGGGGTTCGAGAATAGATGGTGAAGATGTGAGATGCATTTTACAAATCCAGATTCATTTCGTTGCGTTGAGAAGTCGACCGAAAGGCCGTGGCAATCCTGTCTTGGGTTCTTGAAAGTTATCAAAATTGTCAGAAGATGCGAGAAGGTTTGTCGGAGGGTGAGGGAAGTTGGCCAGATTTCCCTCAACTGTTGGAGTGAATGTCGAGGTCTAGTGACGCGGTGGGTCATTTGTGTAATGATAGAAATGCCCAGTCGGAAAGATTAGGGACTCATGTTCATCTGGTATGTAACAACTCAGTCCACTTCTCAACAAAGCTAACTAGAAAATAAAAACACGCCTTGAAATGTACTCACTTCTCTATGGGTTTCTCAATGTAACCATCACGGCTCAACTTCCCATGGGTCGCTTGTCTCAAGCCCATAAGCCCAAAGTTTGTACCGTTGGTTGGTACATAGATAGTGAACAGGAAGAAGTTGGGAAGTGAGAGACGATTTGGAAAAAATCGCAAACAATTGTGATTTTCAACAAGTTAAAGTGAATTTTGATGACAAGTGCCAGAACAGTTGTGCGCATCCATGCAAGTGCAAAACAAATAATGAGGCAAACTTCAGGTGCAATGTAGTGTCATGAGCGGTTAGATTAGGAAACTCCACTTACAAGTGAGGAGGTTTCAAGACTATTGAGGTGGAACTTTATAAGATTCTAGTTCTGCGAAGAATTAAACCAAATAATATGCATACATCAATAATGTTCCCAACATTTCTTTTGACGATTGTGGAAGGTGATCCAAGCGGTTTGAAACTTTTGGAATGGGACACTTGAGGTCAAAGTAGTTGGCCAAAATTCCGTTGGCCAAAAGGCATGAAAATATGGAGTTTGCGTCAGGGTGGGCCACAATTGTATTGGCATAAATACTCACTCCCGGAATTTAGGGACTGGAGTATGTTTCGTAAAACTTCCACCCCTTACCCCTTATCGTAGCCACCAAGACCCGGCACATTACAAGACAATGACCGGTTTGAGCTAAATGAGTCGTCATTGCTATAATCTATGTCTTCTAAAATTTCCTAAGGCTCCAAGCTGTTGGGCGAAGCCTTGAATGCTTGTCGTTTGATGAGATACTCTGAAACATTGCCTTGTCATTCATTTCTAGGGATGTCTTCAACTCTGCACTTCGCATCCTCATCCACTTCCATGGGTGGTGGTGGGGGTACATTCCTACCAAGGATGTGCACGCCGTGGTCTGGGAAGACTTGAACCGACTGGCGTGGAACACCAAACTTTCATACTGTCAAGTAGACAAATCTTGGTATCGACACGTGTACACATTTCCTCGATGGTGAATGAATCCAACCACTTTGATTGTAGCTTCAAGCAATCCTGTCCTCGTAGTTTGACGGTCATGGAGCAGAGTCGGATGTGATCACCGACGAGGGACTCTGTGTCTATCCGATGCTTGTTGGCTTCTCACGTCATACGTTGTCACTTTTGTTCAACATGTCTCGTCATACATGTTGAGAAAGTCTCACTACTGGACGTCGATTTTCGGTATGATTCGTAAACTTTGTAAACCTGCTAGATTTATGGGAAGTTCACCACAAACCATATTCAAAAGGTATTTTACTCGTTGTTGCATGGGTCACTGACTTTTATACGACGTCAGTGTACTGTAATGTCATGTCTTGTTAGTGTCATGTAGTCCGCACAGATCTTTAGCAATTGGTTTCCTTGGTTTTCCCTGAATTCTGAGAATGTAAGGCTTCCCGTAGAATCCTTCTCACAAACATTTATTGGTAATGCTTATACCTTGGTCATTGGTACTGGAGGAGGGGACACCATGTAGGAGGATGATGTTGTTCAGGAACAAACGCGCTGTTCTCTCCGTAGTGAGCACCGTCGTTGCCGCGATGAATTTTCACATGTGTAAGAACCGTCAACCACCACAATAGTTGCATGAAACCCTTCCAATGTGATGGGAAAAACAGTGGAGAAGCACATGAAAATGTTCAATCATGGTTCTTTTTGCATTGATAGGATTTGAAGCAAATCCAAGGAATTGGTTCGTCTCAATACGTGGCTTTAGCACACATCCCACGACTTACAGTAGTTTGCAATTTCGCCTTACATCTTATCCACCATGAGAAGATTACGAGTTTTTTTCAGCGTCTTATCCTTGCCAAAATGTCTTCCTTGACCAGGGTCATGGCACTTCTCTAACACCATTCCTTGGAGTTCTTTGCTCAGACATACGACAGCTTGGTAATTGAATGTTGTCACCAATACAAAGCGTTGAACCAAAAACTGGGTTTATTGCATCCACCAAACTATTTATTAGCCCTCATGACTAGTCGCTTGATTCTTGTAGCATTCATGTAGGCAATCAAGTCTTGTCGCCGATTGAGAGAGTCCCTTGGATTTGTCTTCTCACACCTGTACTCAATGATGTAGTCGAAGTCAGACTTGAGGTACTTCATCCATTAAGATTTTTTTTTGACTCACATTTGCTGAGGGGCACTTCAACCTCGGATTCCTGGTTTCTTGCACAGTTTGATACAAGGATCTGTTCCAGTACTTGATCAACACTTTGGTCCCGCCGGCCAATCTGACCAACCAGAGGGCCCGGTCGGCCAATATCAACAATCTCAGGGCCCGTGGGCTGTCTACTATCAGTTGACGGCTCGATCTGGCCAAATAACCTTCCAGTGTTCTCCTATGACAATGGGTGAGTAGCAAACAATGTAACAATTAAAACTGAACTCAAATTTCTGTTTAACATACTTAGAAAAAAAGCTGACGACAGGAGGGGTTCCCACCATGCTGTCATTCCATAGTGTACGGTTCATGATTTCACAAAATTATCACATGTTTTTCCCCGTGTGTTATGCACGAAAGCAGTTACCTGAGATAGCCAGCCCAATAGCAGCCCGGCTATCTTGAGTCGGGCTGGCAGCTGACCGGTCCTCTTGTTGATCACCGTCCGAACACAGGCTCCTGCGCTGATGGATCCAACATTGTGGGACCTTGAATAAGGACAAGGAAAGAACTAGGAAACCAAGTCCAACTCATCCTCGGTTCAGTATTTAGAGATTTAAATTCGTGGTGGTCAGTGACATTCCATTAACATCACGAATTTTTGAATGTGTGCACAAAAGACAATATTGTCTTCTCGTCTACCTGTCCCAGAAAGAGTAGGAGTTGGAGCTTTCACAGTTGTTCTTCACCGTTGTTCTCTCAAAGTAGAACGGCTCCAATTGCTCAATCAGATGCGTTGGTGGCCATGATGTACTCTATCGTTTCATATGCCTATAATAAGGGTAGAGCCGATGTTAGAGCATTTATGAAATAATTTAATGCTTCTAGCTTGTGCCGTCCAAAATCCGCTCCAAGATTTTATGAGTGAAATCAAATAGAGGCCCGTGTAATCTTGCATCAATCAATGGTAGAATTTGCATAAATTTAATAACACTTGGATGTCCGGAGCATTGGTAAGCTTCGTCCAGTTAGTGATTGTCACTACCTGTTTTGGGTCCATTTTGATCCATCTGCCACTGATGATGTGGCCCAAGAACTTGAACAGAAGACAACTTAAGCTCAATTTCAATATTTTCTAAAAGAATTTCTCCCTTGTAAAATTTTAAGGACGTTTTGGAGGTGTCCATTTTCTCCTTCAACTGGAATCGTTCAGATCATGTACGTTCATGCAAAAGTGACATGCGATTTGGATATAAGGGACAGACACATGTAGCTGAATGTGGCTGTGTGTGTACAACGTTAGGATCAATAAGAGATTACAAATGAGCCCCTACAGGACTTATGTAGAGGCGCTGACAGCTAGCCCACCAAGCCCCGTCATCCCTACAAAGCCCAAATGAGCAAGTGGGGATAACAAGGAGCACATAGAAACAAGTCATGAAAAATTATTCTCCTCAAAGCAACGGAACATGCATCCGGGTGCTCAAGTATCGAACCATCTAGAAAATCAGAGTAGTCTAGAATCCATGCACGCTTTGTGTCTTGACATCAAGAACACATTTTCGACTTTCAAAAGCTCAAAAGACAACATGGAGTCTCCTCGGGGTACCAGTACAGACCACCAAGTGCCCAAGTCTCAAGCACAAATAAGATGCAACCAGCGCACAACATCCCAAACAAACACCAATGGGTCTCCCATGGCACTGATACACATTACCCAATGCAGTGCTTGTTGACCACCGGCAAGATGCAACAAGTGTACAACATGCGGAAGAAGAACAAATGGGTCTATTACAACACTTGTATAGGCCACCAAGTGAATCCCAAATACTACATAAAATCATTCGACATCAATGGAGCATCACTTACAAATCACAACCACAAGAAAGATGTCATCTAGTAGCCTCAGAGGCTACTTCGAAAGATAGTGTTCAACAAGCTAGTCCACCAATGGGAAGGTTGGAAGCCCACAGAACAACATGCCCCTAGTTGACAAGAAGTGACCATCAATGATGGAGCCCCCTGATGTGTTTTTCGGAATGTACTAGGTGCATTTGACCGGCAACAAAGCAGCTTCTTGCAACTCTGGCAGATTTACTGAGTTCAAGCAACATACCCATTGTGGATGTCTAGCCGTGAGACTTCTGCAACACCTAGGAAAAAACTCATTAGAATATGACAAATGCACACGTGATACTGAAGTGAACAACCTCCAATTGTCCGACGGACATTGAGTTCAAAGTTGGCAACCACATGCCTCTTAGCTCGGCGAACATCAACCTGCAAGGACATGACTTCGCAAAAATAGAACCTAAGAGGCCGGGTGCATTTGCCACCAAGGAGATACAAACACCTACCGTTGCCAAGACTAACTTTCCCCAGAGCATTTCCATTCACATGGTTTTTCACGTCAACTAACTTCAGCCAGATGGTGACCCTAGTAAAAACTTCCCTAGCAATAAGGTTCCCTGCCACCTTCTGTAGGAACACAGAAGACAAGGATATTGAGTAGTTTATCAAGGAGGTTTTTGGACACCGATGTCAAGGTGAAACAGAGAATTATATCATCAAGGTGAAACAGAGAATTACATCATCAAGGTGAAACAGAGAATTATCTCATCAAGGTGAAACAGAGAATTATATCATCAAGGTGAAACATAGAATTATATCATCAAGGTGAAACAGAGAATTATATCATCAAGTGGTAGGCCTGCGACGCATGACATAACATTCAAGAGTCCTAAGACAAATTTTTCATGTTTTTCATTGGATCAAAGGCTAATCTAGCCAACACTGATGTACATATTGTAATGCACCAGAATGTGGTGGCTAAAACAGGGAGAAGTAGTACGTTCCAAACACACAAATTTCATTAAACTATGCAAGTACACATTCCATTCATTACATTCATGCCCAACACGTAGCGACATCCACTTTGTCATGCCCATTGGCCATGGAAATTTTAGCCAAATTCCTCCCCTATAAATGTTTTGTTTCAAAATTTTCTCATGGATTTGACCATTTTGAATAACGGGAAAAAGAAAAATTGTAGACAGAATCCGTGCTTTAATACTGTGTGGTTGATTTTGTGACATTGCTATACTTTCATAAAGTTGCACCCCAATTTTCTTTGGAACCTCCCGACTTCTCGGCGGAGTTTTGAAACTTGACATTCACAAAGTGGCTTCACATGCATCATTGTGCATACACTAATCCAAGAACATTCCAACAGCATTGCCCACCAACGAGGGTCGGAGCTAATATGACACCATTAAAAATAACATAACAACATCTGAGGTATCACAAAACAAGGAAGCACGCCTTGGTAGGCCATGACATCTTGTAAAAAATCTAAAGAATAGAAAATAACATGTATATTTTTATTTTCATCATACTTGGGTGAGCATTTTCACGCAAAAACACTTGCCGTTATTTCCCCTCATGACTTAAACCCCCTAGAAACGTCTCTAGGACAACATGATGACTCGGCGGTCCTAAAAGGACATTCAGTTCCGTACATGAACATGTACCCAATGTAGCGGTCACAGTCTGCTGATAAAAAATGACAAAACACCATAGTGAAAGGTGCGACAAGAGAAAATCGGCCATTCATGAGGAGGACATCAATCAACTCTTAAGCTAAAATAATAACATGGTTTTCCTGGTTTCTAGGTGTGGGACCATATCGATGGATCTTGTTATTAGAAGAGCATGCAAGGTCACGCATGTAGGACAAGTTCAGTATGAGATAAGAACTCCTTACAGAGTCAAGGATGTGAGGTGTGGATGAAATGTGAATATATACGTGAAATAGATCTAATGCTTTCTGTGAATGTGCACTTGCAACAATGCAAAGCTCGATGTTCAAGCGCTTGAGCTGGGACATGTTGGAAATTGTAATCAAATAATGTAAGACTGAGCCAAAGGTAAGTTTCCATCCTAGTTTTCAAGGAGGCCAAAAATAATATTAAATATGACCCTTCTGTTGGCCACAATAGACACCGAGCAGAGAGATATGGGACATTGGATGGTATGATTAGGTAGGATATCCAGCTTGTAAGACACAACCGACCTCTTCTCCATAATGTGAATGGATCCACCCATCATGGCTAGAGCTTCGGGCTCCCAACTCCCATCAATCGAAGGTTGAGAGGTTTGAGTAGCATCTGATAACTGGCATAAAATTCATATGTAGAGAAATGCTTAACTATTTCTTTGTTCTCTTGTTCTCACGCCTTCAACAACTGTTTATGTGCAACGCCCCATCTGGGCGCAATCATATCAGTAATCTATAGCACAAACGAGTCACCCTTTATTGTAACGAGGCCAATTGGGTTTAGTGGCTGATGGTCATAGAACAGTTAAAATGGTGATGTTCCTGTTGATATTGACACCACTCAGTTGTAGGCAGATTCTTACAGTCCTAGATTCTCCTTCCAACCCTCTCCTTTTGGTGGGACCATGTTCCAAAGTAGTTGCTCAGGGTTCTGATTTGTGTGCTCCGTTTGGCCATCGCTCTATTGGTGTTATGCAGTGATGAGTTACAACCATGTGCATAGCTTGTCCATGATTTTCTTCTGGAACAACGAAGTGAAGCGTGGATCGTAATCTATGCCCACAATTTTTGGCACTCCATGTACCTTGATAACATGACTGAAGAGAAGTTCATCTGTCCTGACAGAAGTGTTCCTCTTTGGAAATGCAATAGAATGTACAAGTTCTTGGAACCATTCCACCACAACTAAAATTATGTTACCATGTTGTGTCATAGCAAGATGCCTTTCCATGAATGTTCTTGTACAGGTAATGGTTAAAGACCCCTTGGTGGCTTGGTCCTCCATGCCTTGATGTACTGGCACACACCCCGATTTCTCACAAACCTCTTGCATTCAGACACCATTCAAGATCACGAGGATTGGCGTGCCGAGGCCTAGAGCTTCTTGTGAAGTGAAAGTGACCTCAGTAGTGGATGTCATTTGCCTCCTCTTAAAACTGCTTTCTTGGCGCTAAGTCTGGCATGATAATCTCTTTCTCCTATGCCCTTTTCAAGTACAGTCCATCCCACATGGTGTCTTTCACCACACCATCCGTGATGTCTCCGTCTACACCATAGCCATTTTCGAACAGCTTATGCATGACAAAAGATCTCATTAGCACAAAGATAGCATAAAGAACGAGGTCTTTCCTCCTTCAAAGAGGACCAATCAGACTCACCTTCCTTAGCTTATACTAGATCTTGTAGAAAAAAAACCCTTCTAATAACTCCATCCAGTGATTTTGTTGGCAACAGAGGTTTGGCTACTTCTTTGGATACTTCAGGTCATAGTGATTCAGGAAGAATAGAGTTTTGATTCTAATTAAATTCAATGTTTGAAGGCATGGATTATAGCATCTCCTTCTCATGGATTACGTAGTTTGGTCCCACACCTTGCAGATTACAATCGACATACCCAATCCGCTGTGGTCCCAGGCCGTGAAACTGCATTAGTACTGTCATAACGGTGTAGTTACTTGCATCTGTTGCCAAAACATACTCCTTGTACAAATCAGGATGCACGAGGCCCGGAGCATCACACATTTTAGAATTGAGCTCGTGAAAGCTCTTCTACTCCTTCTCACCCCACACCTACTGGTGATCCCTCCTTAACATCTCAGTCACTGGGACACGGTTCTTGGTGTACCCCTGGATGAACTTTTGGTAGTGGTTGACGAACCCTAAGAAGACCAGGATGTCATGTTTGCCATTGTGTGCCATCCACTGCTTCACTACCTCCAACTCCTTTGGATCCATGTGGAGACCCTTGCCACTAACGATATGTCCAAGGAACTTTATTTCTCGCTTCTCAAACTCACATTTCAAGAGCTTAGCAAATACCCCCATGATCTTTGAATTTGATTTTAAGGATTTTTTTCATGGAAAAACTGGATACAATATTTTTTTGAACGAATTAATAGGAGCACATAAATGATTCTCTTCATGTTTGATCAAATTATTAGGTACACTAGAAATATATGTTTGAACTATGCCGTGTGTCCTCTAAAGAAATGGGCATACAAAACAGTCTCATGTCAAATTCACATCTGTGTAGCGTTCATTGTGGGTATCTAAAATGGTGCGCTAGACCCACGCATGTGGTTTTGACGCGCGATTTTGTATGATTGTGCCAACATGCAAGGTGTGAAAAGAATCACGTGCGACTGGAAACTAGTCGTTCGCTATTCGCCATCAGATTCTAGGAACAGCTATGGTATGAAGTCAAATGAACGTCAAATTTAAGGATCTTATTTTCCAAAAATTCGATGAAATAGGAACCCCAAAACAATTAAACCGGAAAGTAGTTGTCAAATTCAATAAACATACAATTGCAAAAATCCCATTATATGAATTCAAATATCGGGGGGTAGCTTCTCCCTCTAAAGTATGTCCAACACCTTTTACAGATGTTTCTGATGCTCTTCTACTGTCCAAGAATGCATGAGGATTATGTCAATGAGTGCCACAACAAATTGGTCCATGTGAGGATAGGAAATCATGTTCATGAGGTTCATGAACATACTTGAAGCATCGGTCAATCTAAACGGCATTACAAGGTATTCAAAATGGTCATATTTGTCTCCAATTCCATATTGTGTATGTTGTACTCCACAATCTAGAACTCGTGGTACCACGAGGGCCAGTCAATCTTGTTGAAATACAATGCTCTCCTTAACTGGTCAAACAGTCCCTCGACCCTTGGCAATGGATACATGTTCTTGATCATTACCCTTGTGCCACATGAATTCATGATTTCAAATCATTTATGGATTGTACACTTAATCTGTGGGTTTTTTTTTTTTGTTTCGCGCACACAAAAAAAAAGGCAAATCAGTGCACATGATTTTGTTGCCACTTTGGTGTTTTGCATGGCTAGTGCAGGTCCTGCTCGGGTGTTTTTTCGACTTCAGTCATTTGAACGGGAAATCTGCATGACCAACATTCGTGCGTGAACGTTGGGTTGCATAGTGGACTTTGTTGTGTCGGTGCTGTGCAACACGACGAAGCACAATGGTCGTACGATGGTCGAAGAGGAATTGCCATATGCGTTGCACAGCCATAGATGCGGGAGAAACTCTCAGTTCTTGCAATGTCACAGCCATTCGTGTCACCATGTCTCGCCTCACCCACTTATTTGCAAAGGGTTTGCAAGAGGAGCATCAGGACAATGTTGTACGAGCTCTCGCTGGTCTGAAGCCGGTAGCTCGCCCTTGTCACGGCCCCGGACGTCCTTGGAAGAAATTCCTTGCCCTCCCCCCATTTGTAATCCCTTCGGTGTCAACAGTGCCTGTCGGACAACCTTCCGTTAATGGGTTTGAAGGCATCTCCATTCACAAAAGCTTCCCACGGAAGTGTCAGCGCGTTGCCCTGTCTGATGCGTTGGATGACGACAACAGAAACGATCCCGTTTCGCATGGACAAATTGAAGCTCGTGTCATGGTTGACAGCAACGCTGGGCACGCCGACGACGAAGATGGGACGGCTGCCATTTTTTACGACATTGATGCAGCAGAACATGCAGTCCTTTTGGCTGAGGAATTGGCCAAGCAAGATGCCGCTAAGAAGTAGATCTTCACACAGCTCATTGCCGAGCTGGACGCCAACAACGACAATGCCGTTGACACTGATATCGATGACATCAACAATGCAGTTGTGCATCAGTCAAAGTCAATGTCATTGGCGTCCTCCTCAACGGCAGGCAGCAGCAAGAGGGGGTCTTACATGGATTGGTTTGACCTCGGTCACATCCCCATCATCCACGCTACAGTAATGCATAATGGCGGATCCATCCACAAAGCCATCAACTTCCTCCGCCATGCATTCCACACTCTGAGTACCCCATCGGTGTACGACAAGCTCTCGTAAAGCACTGTGAAGGGCTGGTACGAGCCATGCGGTACGGTGTTGAATCTGTGCTACGCTCTAGCTCTCGTCGCTGGTGGTGACAAGCCAAAGGAAGAAGCATCTTACACAGCTCCGCATGTCCAAGGAAGCCGAGGGAAGAAGGGCTTCTTTGCCAACCACCCAGTGCTAAAAGGGGAGATGTTATGCTCCCTTGAAGCGATGCGAGATAAGGGTGTCCCGCTGTACAGTGCAGCAATCAAGAAGAAGGTCCACGCCGTCATGCGCAAAGGTGGCATGGATGAACTGGACGGGAAGCCGACAGCCAAGATGTTCAGCAGAAGCTAGTGTTGCAAATTCGTCGCCGAGGAGCTCCAGTGGGCATGGAGCTGCAGGACAACAACATCGTAGAAGCTTCCTCCATATCGGGAGCTCCGTACCCTTGCCATGCATCGGCGCGCTGCATTCTACATCAAGGTGCATGCCATCCCCCCATGTCTGGTGGTGAATGCCGATGATACCAACGTCCACCTTGTCCCCGCGCCTTGCTACAAATATGTGCCGAAAGGTGCGGACAAAGTCAAGGTTTTTGGAAAAGAGGACAAGAGACAGGTTACCTTCCTCGTTGCATACACCATGGACAGTGGCGTTTTGCCGTTCCACTTCATCTGGACTGGCAAAATGTCCGTGTGCCACCCCACTGCTGTCAACACCGACACAGGCCTCCGGACAAGCCAGTGGCATTTCACGCACACGGAAAATCACTAGGCCAGTGTGGAGAAAACAAAGTAGTGGCTCTGCATGGTGTTAGAACCCTACTTCATCTGCATGTGTGCGGAGCACTGCCTTGACCACGCTGCAAACAAGCTGCTACTTGTTCTTGACGCAAGGCAACTACAGGCATCTGACGACTTCCGCACACGTGTGCGCAAACGCTTCCCATGGGTGCAGCTCCTCTGCATTCCTGCAAGCTGCATTGCCAAGCTACAATCATGTGACATTGGCTTGAAAAATCCATTCAAGGGGGAAAAATCTATGCTTCATGGGTGGGGGACAAATTGAAAGACATGGACCATGTCAACTTGGGGATGTGGGCCATCAAGGACACATCCGTTAGATGGATGCTGAAGGGCTGGGCACATCTGCGGAGGAGTCCACAGATTGTGCAGAATGCAAGGAGGCATGGTGGGTGGGACAAGTGTCTGGATGCTGACTTCCAACGTGTAGCATTCAGTGATATGTTGACCTACATGACATAATCTGACCAGCAGGGGTATGAGGACGAGGATCGTGTGGAGTAGAATGTACATTTATAATTGTGTAAATGCCATGTCTACTTTCCACACTTTGCATATCTCTCTCTCTCTCTCTCTCTCTCTCTCTCTCTCTCTCTCTCTCTCT
>SZWC01012303.1:32849-45892 GCA_023375785.1 Penium margaritaceum | reverse complement strand
TATCTCTCTCTCTCTCTCTCTCTCTCTCTCTCAATTTCTCACGACTCATTCATGAAAATTTTCTCCATCATTCTTTGAATTGCCATCCACGTCCGAGACCACAAAGACACGTCAAACCACTTTGCAACAAAATCACGTAACTGGAACAAAAAAATAAATATTTACTATTGAATTCATATGGCATTAGGTTACTTTGTTTATTGGATGATATTTTAAACACTCTCAACATATGCCTCTGTCTTCTTTTTCACAAAGAGGACCAGTGCAGCATATGGTGACACCAAAGGCCAATGAACCATTTATAAATATGATTCTATAACTGCATGTTTAAGCTCACCTTACTCATTGTCTTCCATGCAACTAGCAGCTGGTATTGTTGGAGTCTTGCCCGGTGCTGTATCAATCTTGTGGTCAATATCTCGCTTGGTGAAGAACCTTTTGGCAGCTCAATTGAAAAGAAATCATTGTCTCTCTCTAGCATTCCCTTGATGCCTTCCAAAAACTCCACTACCAATGGTTTCTGTAGTGTCTCTTCGTTTTGCCTCTCATCTGTTGCTAGCACTTCCACCTCTCTAATCTCTTCATTTTTCCACACCCACATAGGGTACCCTCGTTCCTTAAACTGCACGTATGTCACATGTGGCACCTTTCCTTCCTTGCATTCATCATTCCTAAAATGACAAACTATCTCCTCACCAGTTTTCTTCACCTTCACTTGGTTTTCCACCTTATCCACAATTGCACTCCACTAGTGTAGCCAGTCATGTCCAAAAATGATGTTGTTGGGATCCATTGGAGATGGACCCTAGAAAATTTGAGAAAAAGTCCACACTCTAACTCCCCTTGCACCATCTTGGCCTTAGCTGACTTCCCACATAGCCATGCTAGTATTAGCCTCCCTATGAGCTTGTTGTTGGAAAATTGATGTCAAACACTGGAACCCAGCAGAAAATCTATCTCCTGACAAGTCTTCATCCCCTTGTCCTATGAAAAAACAATAGATACATTGTCAAATTTCAGGGGGATCCTGCAAATGCTTCCGCTTCCTTCGCTCTACAAAAATGCACTTGGCAACTCCTTAGTTATTGATGGACGTTTGAGGCTGATACTTTCAGATCTGAATTAATCTTTCCCAATAGCTTGTTGTTTTCCACTCATTGTTGGTTACAAGTTCACTACAGCCTCTTTTTACAGTCTTCCCTGTGGTTTCCATTCTCTTTGCAGCTCTAGCAAATCCCGCCACGCGGCTTACTCTTCTACTGGCCTCCCTCCATGGCATCGATCTCCATTGGGTCTGTTAATCATCGTGTACATTTTTAGTGGAGGTTGCTGTGAGTGTGTAGGGCATGCTGATCAAGGGAGTGGCAATGCACGTTGACCGATGAGAACATCAGTGGGATTCACAAGTGTCCCACTATGCTTCCTCCCCCGGTCCCTCAGCCCTCCTATCGGTATGCTTATGCGTGCTACCTTATTTCATCTTCATTCTTCAGAAACCTAGATGAGACCTAAAATTTAGTTTGATCTCCTCCTTTTTCTTTAGAATTACCTAACTCACACCTTTGAATGTCATTTTCCTGATTTAGGTGTTTTGAACATGACCTACGTGGCTATGCTGGTTCTTTTTGCGAGACAATGGGTCAGTTTTCCCTCTTTTCATTGTGCTACGTATTGCCTTGACGGGAAATGGTGGAGGACAAAGGGTCTTCACCAAATTTACCGTTGAATTCTTCAGTGTTGCGCCATTGTCAACTTTGCGAGGCGTGAAACATTGTGGATAGTGGAGATATACTCAAGAATTTTGTGGGGTTGTCACCTTGGAGTACATGTGTTGGCCGTCCCTCCATTGCCACTTCGCTTTAACACCAAGTGTTGCACAAAGCGAAATGTGGCTGGTTCACAAGTAGAAGGAGCGAAGCAAAAGATGATTGAGGAATAAGGACAACTGGGAAAATTGGATAATAACTCATAAAAATTAATTACACTTTGGTGAACAGATTTGGATTAGTTGAGTGTGCATATACAGTAGCAGAAACAGAAGTGAGGAATACTTGAGGTCTTGCTTGAGTCGACTGATGCGTGCGAGACCAATTTATAAAACTCCACCAAGAAGTCAGAGGTTTTAGAGAATATCAAAGAATTTCTTTATAACAGTCCAACATCGCTTAGAAGTTAAGAGAAAAATATCAGACTATTAGTACGTTCTACAAAAATCAGTCAAAATTCTGGAACACAGTCAAATATGCCACAACCTTCTAAGAAAAACACCAGAGGTCGGGCCAGGTATCCGAAATGCCCTTGACTGATGGGCATTAAATCCGAAGTTCAAAGAGAGGTGGATGATTAAGCCTATAGATGGAAATGGCCATGTGCAAAGCGTAGGAACTTGTGTATTTCGGGATGAAAATTAAAGGATTGTTTTGGAAATATTGAAACTGAAATAGTCTTTGCCATTCTCTGTACATGTTCACGGATAAATTCAACTCAAATCTTTACCACATTTTTCTCTTCCCAGCATGAGACAACAAGCATGTGGAATACTGTGTTCGACTGTTTCTTGTTATTCATGATGTAAAAAAATGGTACTAAAATTAAACACTTTCCTCCACAGCCGCGAGACAGCTCCACCCCCTACTTTTGAGGCTGGAGGAGGTGAAGATTTTTAGGTGGATACGATTTCTCCAGACCCCCAGGTGGGACGTAGGTGTGAGTTTTTGGTGTAGTGGAAGGGGTACTCAGCTGGTGATAATTCATGAGAAAGAGAAGCCAACTTCAATGTTAGTGGTATTATTGTCTAGGAGTATCTCAGGCACCCCAGGATGTCACACCTCTCACAAGGGGGTGAATGTAACGAGATGCCTCTATTCTTCTGGCATACTAGGGGCCTTATCCGAGTTGCAAGGACACCTATGCCTGTCTCTTTATTTCAAATATTGAGCTAGCGGTCGAGCGTGATTCTATTTGACTGCAGCAGTGGAGAGCGAGGGGGAGGAGTGAGCATGAAAGTGAGTATGGCGTACTCCACAAACAAGGGAACTGTTTAGTTTGTACCTCGTGTGATGTTCCAAAAACGCCACTTAAGGGTGGATTTCATCCTCTAGAAGAATAGCATAAGAGAAACACTACCAACTGAGGGGGCCCTTATGGAGGTGTACCCCAAGCAACCATTGCAGTCAACGTTGACTGTAGGACCTGCTATTGCGACTGTAGAATGGTCCCAATATTTTGGTGGCATGGGCAATACGACGAGTAGACTCACCGACATGACACATCCATGGTGACTGCAAGGGGCATCCGGTTGATAAAACGGCTCGCCAAAGAAAAGCTCGTCCACCACGCTATCGCATAGTGATTGGGTTGGCTTGTTGATCTTGCCAAATTGACGGCTGGGGGTTTCTCCACTGGCTGTTTGGTGCAAGTGGGATACCAGGTCCAGGTGCAATTAGCTTGTCTAGAAACCTAGGAGAGCAGTAGGGTAAGGCTAAGACTGGAACACCGGATAGTATTAGTACCTTGTACATTGCTGATTGTAAATAATATGTAGTGTACCATAGTTTCTCTTAGAAGGAACACTCTTAATATCACAATAAACATATTTCTCTTTACAACGTTTCGCTTTCCGTGTGCAGTCTCCAAGGGACTGCGAGCGGAACATGAGATATCCATGGTCTGCACGCAATCCCCCATGGACTGCACACAAACGTGGAACATAGCTAAGGAAGATGGGAAGCAACCTACGAAGCAAGTTGCTATGCTACCTGCAAAGTGAGATGTGATGTGCGACTTTGCCCTCAACACTCAAACTTGCAAGATTGAACAAGCACAGTCCTAGGGACAGACCAAGGGCATGAATGGGAAGTTCAATGAAATAATACCAGGCCAAGCAGGTCTAAAATTCGAAGGCTGAAAATTACAGTTGAATTTAAATCTCACTAAATTGAGTTAGAACAAATAGGCAAACATAGGAGAGACTAGGGTACCGTGATTTCTACATTCGACCTCGAGACTACTCCCAAGTCTATCTTTCCATTGCCACTGTGCACTCCGCACATGAGGGCCTAAAACATCAAAATAGAATGCTCTCACACGATTGGTACCTGCAACACATGACTGGTATGTGTCTAGCCGACATGGAACCGAGAGAAGCAGATGTCATTATAACTATAGAAGGAACAACAATAACCTCATCAGCCTAGATGCTTGAAATGTTTATTGCTGTATTTGAGGATCTTGCACCAAGTATCCAAGATTTTGAAGGGATTTTTCCGAATGAACTACCTTGAGAATTACACCTACCACATAGCATCAATCATCAGATAGACCTGAAATCCAACAGCAGACCGACAGTGAAGGGGAGATATTGGATGAGAGACCACAAGGAGCTAGAAGGTAGCTAGATAAGATGCTCAACAAGGGGTTCATCAGGCCATCTATGTCACCATACACCGCACCTCTACTTTTTGTCGAAAAAGAGACTTGCAAGATGTAGACATACATGGACTATAGGGAGTTGAACAACATTACCATCAATAATTAAGATTCCCTCTTACGAGCACGCGAACGTTTTCACTAACTCCATGGAGAAAACGTTTTCACAAAGATTGACCTTCGGATCGGCTATAAAATCCACACAGCTAAAAAGGACATTGATGAGATGGTAATCTGCATCCCATACTGGCATTTTTAGTTTACGGTCAGGAAGTTTAGAATTGCAAATGTTGTAGAAACATTTTTCTGGAAATTGATAATGTTTTCCTTATGTATCTCAACGATTTTTTCATCATATATGTCAACGACATCCTGATGTATGGTCGCACGCTTGTGGAGCATGGTGGAAGTCTCTAAAACGTTCTTGAGATTCAAGAATAATAGAAACTCAATGGAAACTTTTGAGTGCAACTTTAGCCACCGCGTGATCTAGGTTATGGGCCAAATCATCCTTACTAGGTGGATCATGATTGACCGAAAGAAATTGGATGCATTCGTTGATTGGCCAACGCCCACCAACATTCAAGTAGTTTTGGGGTTCTATAACTACTACTCTTATTTGAAAAGGTCTACACTCGTTCGCTAGTACCACTCACTAAAATCCCTTCGACAATGAACAAGTGGAGTTAGGGAGGGAACAAACAAGAAACACTGTGACCTCCATGCCAACCTTTCTATTCCAACATTCAACAATGGACAGTATGGATAGACAACGACATATTCTCTTCCGAGACAACAGAGGCGGATAATGGCCGGTCAAATGTAAGTCAAGAAGCTTGTGTAAATTGGAGCCCAATTACACAATGTACAGTAAATCAATAAATGTTTGTGTGCCGTGTACGCGTTCAAGACGTGTTCATGCCTTCTAGAATGCCTATGATGCGTGGTCCAAACTGACTGCCACGAACCAAAATACCTCAAGAGTAAGCAAAACACTAGTCATAAACAAACTCATTGGAAGGATTTCCTTGAGTCCAAATTTCAAGTGCGACATTGAGTATTACCTTGTTAACATAACCAGCATATGCTCTAATTCGACGTCAAGATCTGATGGTCAAGATCAGCATGTTGCTCACTGATGGAGACGTGTACCTTGCGAGGTTGTTTGCAAAAGGATAGGAGTTTGGTGTTCATAAAAAAACCATACTTTGGTTTGACAATACCTACTCGTGACAACAATTCTCTCGCTATGTCTTCATACACACAAGCGACGAGTTACGTCATATGCTATAAAAGGAGTGCAAAGGACACGGGTCGAGGTGGACACTTTAGCGAGGAGAAGAAACTCAAGAAGGAATACTACTGGGACAAGATGCAATCGGCATGGAAAATTTCTAGAAGACGTGGTCGTATGCCAACTCCATAAGTCAAGTTGAACCAAATCCTAAGGTTTTGTTCAAACTATTTGTACCCAAAAAACCATGGTCTCACATCTCCATAGGCTTCTTTATGGGTTTGTGTATGAGAGAAAATAGATTTGACACAGTACTTGTGGTGGTCGACCGGTCGTCACAGATGTCGTACTTGAGCTTGACAACAACCACAGTCACCAACGAGGGAACAATGTGACTGTTTTCCAACTATAATCTTTGACTACATGGCGTTCGATCCTTCATCACAAGCTTCAGTGATAAAAGGTTCACCAAGGGATGTTGGCAAGAGCTGACGACTCCATACGATGGTTGGGTCTAGCTATTAACGACCTTCCATCCCAAGACTGACGGGCAGACTAAGCATAGAAACAACACATCTGAAGAAATTCCCTGAACACTTTGCAAGCCTTATTTCATTGACTTGATGGTCAAGCTACCAAACCCTTAGCTCGCATACGACTTTGTGATTTCTGTAAAATCTGAAAACATCCCCTTTCAAGACCATGTATAGCAGACTTTCCCGACTTCTAGAGGTTTAAAGAGTCCAAGGAACATACTGGCACTCGACATACAATGACAAGACTTCCAAAATACTTGAGAAGAGATTCAGAGCGTGCTCTGGATGAATCAAGCAATAATGAAGCGAGCGACCAACAAGCATTCGACAGACACCAAATTCCACATGGGTTATCGCATGCTACTAAGCTCAACAAACGCCTGCTATGCGAGGATAGGATAACGTGAAGCTCAAATTCAAGTGGTTTGGGACATTTGCGATCAAGGACATGCGGACACATGTTTTTGCGAAACTACACCTTTTGGAAAACGTGGTACCCAATCAATATTCCACATCAACAGACTCAAACTCTACTAAAACCCCATGGAGCATTTCTGTGAAAGTATCCAAGTATCTAATCAAGCTCTCGCAGAAGCAGTTGAGGGCGCAAAGTACAATGTCGAAGATATCTTGGGACACCACTGGCGTGGAAAAGTATCCAAGTATCTAATCAAGTGGCAAGGCTACGACGCTTTCAACCATAACTAAGATTCGTACGACAACCTATGGAACATCAATAACTAGATGTATGGTTATTTAGCTGGCATGGACCTGTGTCTTGCAATGTGAGGACGGGGACATTGTGGAAGAAAGGGGGAGGTGTTTTGTCCTAGATATGCGCGAGTCCCTCTAGTCAGCGCGTGGGCATTTTTGTCCATATATTTATGGCCCACATCTTGTCAACTTTTGTATGTTTATGTTGATCTGCCGAGGGTGTTTGGGCCCCTTAGAACGACCTCTAGTGTTTTGTTCCAGAAGATTACGACATATCTGATAGCTTTTCAGAAGTGTCGTCAGAACTATCACGGAACTCCTTGATGTTCTCATATTGTTCGGTGGACTCCTTGACAGCGCTAGAAGCACATCGAGAAACACCTTGATATCTTTTAAATCCCCTGATTTCACAAAAAAGCCTCTCAAAGCAGCCTCCTATGAAGCGCGTCACACACATATCTCGACCTAAGCGCCCAAGACCCCAAGTTGGCTCATTCTTGCTTTTGCTATTGTATGTATGTGCTGAAACTTCCCATATAAGTACACTTACTCCTAACTAATAATAATTCCATGTTCCCCAATTCCTTGGATCTTCTATTGCTTTACACCTTCTGCTTGTGAACCATCCACGTTCCGATTGGCATAACAGATTTCTCATGGATACCATGGAAAAATAAATATTTTCAGTAGGAGACTCACAATTAAAGAACAAATTATATGTTATCCAGTGATTATAGTTGTCTTAAGATAATGAATAAAATTAAATTTTCTATAAAATTTCAATGTGAAGCAGAGTGCACATCTTAGGAACACTTTCAGGGAACAATGTCAGTATTCTAACGATAATACAGAGTTATAATGTCAGAAATATCAAGTTATTTTCAGGAATTTGTTTATGGATTCTACGATGTATTCCACTAGCATCCTGCACTGCTGTACCGTGACAGTGACACGCCGACCGGTAAAAGGAGCCACGTGGCTCGAGCGTGGTCACCTGGGACTGTGGGCGGCTGGACGGGATGGCTTGAGGGTCGGAGACCCTCAAGCACCGTGGCTTTGGCTTAGTCCGCCAAGGATTCCGTCCAATCCGTTACATTGGTATCAGAGCTCCAGGACTCGAATCCCACATCAGGATCAACGGAGATGCCGAGGCGGCTCTCACACCTAGTGGGGGGGAGTGTAGTGTGACAGTGCCACACCGACCGGTCGAAGGAGCCACGTGGCTTGAGCGGGTTCACTTGGGACTGTGGGCAGTTGGACGAGATGGCTTGAGGGTCGGAGACCCTCAAGCACTGTGGTTTTGGCCTGGACCGCCTAGGATTCCGTCCAGTCCGTTACAACTACAAATGAGAATTGGGGACATTGTGTCTGGGTGCTGACCCCTTGGTAATTTTATCTACAAGCGATGAATTAGGGTACTTTTGCTGCATACCCACATCTGCATCCTTCACCTCACATCCCGTGTCATGGGCCACATGTGATCTGACCCAGTGCCAGTGCAATTTCAGCTTTGGTTGCCGTTTGAACACCATCTGGAGCAGGACATGGATGTGCCTCATCTGCATAGAAAATCGAAAGAAAACAAAGCAAATTTGAGGACATAGAAGTCAACACGTATGCACCAATGGCCATCAAGGCATTTCATAGATGACACAACTACCTTATCTCGCACAAAACGGCCTTTGCGCGGCCGTTTGCGTTGCTGAGGTTCCTCTTCCCCGGACGAGTCCTAGGGGGTGGAGCTGTCGTTTGACTCCCACTCCTCAGTCTCACTTGTCACATAGTCTGAGGCACTTTCCTCCTCTGACCACTCAGTGGAGGACGGATCGTTGTCTGTTGTGTTGTTTGCTACCCCCGCCAGACTCCCAGGGTTGTCAACCTGGGAGGAGACCGCGGGGTCTACTGCTTCACCCGATGCATCACTGCCACCTGCATCGTCTCCTATTGTGGCTGCTACTGTTACAGCCTCACCTACTACATCACTTCCAGCGACATCACCACCTGCTACGGTTGTTGCTCCTCCTGCCTCACCTACTGTATCACTTCCAGCGGCATCACCACCTATTACGGGTGCTACTGCTGCTGCATTACCCGGTACAGCACTTCTAGCTGCGACATCACCTGCTGATTTTCCTGGCTGTCTGGGGCCTCGTCCACCATCACCCCGCACCCCGCGTCGTGAAGCTAGCTGTCTGGCCCGAGCTGCTACAACGTTAGCTGGGGAGAGGGCAGGTGGGTTTGTGCATTTTCGTGGCCCATGTCCAGCCAGGCCGCAATGGCTGCAGATGCGGTCCCTCTTACAACGCTCATACCGGTCCTTCCACTTGGACTTCGGCCTCCCGGCTCCACGCTTCTTGCCTGGCAAGCCCCACTACTTCTCTCCATACTGCATGTCGCAAAGATTGACTCCGGGCATGGGGTAATGGTAGGTTTTCTTCCAGGCCGTATTTGTGAGGTGAATGTCGACGTACATTTTGGGGTTCACTCAAGGATCTAGGGGAAGGCTCGTCGCGTGTTGACACGGGAATCCGTACTCGACCCACTGCCCACAGCTGCACTTCTTGGCGTTGCAATCCACCTCTCGTCAAGACAAACTCTTGGAACCCGATACACTGCCAGACAGCGTCCCCGCCGGGATGATGTCATACTCCCTTGCCTTCTGCGTGTAGTTCTTCACCTTATTGTCGGTGAAGGGGGCAAGCGTGGTTTCGTAGTCATGAGTCAACTTCCGTTGGTCTGTAAACAATTTCTCCACCCACACGTAAAGCTAGACAACACAGTGAAAGGGGTAGAGGTGTCATAGGTCCATGATCCGGACGTTCAAGGACTCCACAACGTTGCTTGCTGTGTGCCCACAACGAGCGACAGTGATGACCTGACTCCACCTGTTCAACGGAATGCTAGGTTCAGCACCACTGCCGAAGATGTACTCCAGACCCTGCGTGGAAGCCCTTGCAAGTTCATCCTGTGTGCGCTTCAACTCCCTACTGTTGAAGGCATGGACGAGCGTCTAGAAGAGGTCAGTGGCCACACGACCCGCTTTGGCCTTGAGGTTCTCTTTGATGTGCTGTGCACAATACGTGTGGGTAGCACCTGGCATTTCTCCGGCCACAACAGCAAGGACTCTGGTGTCTCGATTGGAGATGATAGTTTTTCCTCAGTATCGTGCTGTTGGATACGCCTGCGATAGCTGCTAGATGATCCACGTCCAATTGTCCTTGTTTTCTTGTGCGCAGAGCGCCCACGCCATGGGTACAGAATGGTTGTTGGCATCCCTGAACTGAGAAATTAAGAGAACCTGCTTGAATCCGTTCTTAAAAAATGTGGCATCCATGGTGATGAGGCGTCGCACATGGTTCCAGCCCTCCCGACAAGCGCCAAGTGCCACGAAGGCCCGGGAAACAGCTTTTTCTTGTCCTGCTCAGCGTAGGCAAACGTCCAGGGGTCCACTCTCTTCAACTGTACGGCATAAGACACATGTTCACAGTCGTTTAAGACAAGGATCTTTTACAAACGCAAAAGACAATTGAAAACATGATGTGTGCCACAAACTACTAACCTCTGTGATGTAGGCTGGGAAGAGGGACTACGACGATGTCTTCTCCCCCAGCTTCTCCTGGGTTGCTTTTTTGCTCGGTACACCACCGGGTAGTGCACTTTCTCCCTTGTACGTGCCTCAACTATCTGTTGCAGCGCCTTCGTGTCGGTCAACGGCTTCTTCTTCATCGTCTGCTCGATGTGGCGCAACACCCATGCTGCCCGGGGCACGCGGTCGCCCTTCTTGGTGGTGGAGGTGCACTTGTGTCCATCCATGAACTGGATCATGACAATGTTGTCGTGCTTGCGCTGATAGCACGCCTTGAGGAGCCATGGGCAGCCCGCGGTCTTCCACAGTCCGTAGCGGAATTCTAGGCGAGTTGGCTCACTGCGGACCCAGGAGACTGGCATGTTTGGGTCGACAGCGTAGTCTTGGACAGCTTCGCGACATGCATCCATGTTCCGAAAGGCTGGACCACCCAGGAAATCCATGCATCTTGCTGTGCGCTTGCGTGAACGAGCAGGAGCAGCTTCCACTTCTTTGCCGGTCTTCTCCGCCGGGGGGGGGGGGGGAAGCGTTTCTTCATCGGACGACCCTGCAAAGAAGACATGTAGGGAAAGAACTTCACCCACATGTAGGGAGAAAGTACACAAGAATAACTTGTGTGACGTGGCAAACATGTAGCGTACTTCGACATAGGAGGTCTACCCCCGTCGGATGCGAAGCCATTTCTACAAATAAAGTGGGTTCAACCCACCCGCAAGGTAACCAGGAAAGGGACGAACACATTGACTTCCTCCAAGTCGCGACGTGCTATCTTCAACTCGGTCAGGAGAGCACGGAGTCATACACTCAACAAAATTGACATTACTGTTGTACTCATACTCCTCCCAATTGGTCCAAAGGAACGAGGACTCAGGGTGGAAGCGGTAGATGAGGACGTCTGGTGGATCGTCGTCCTCGTCATCGGGGTAGTCGCCACTGGTGGTGTAAAAAGTGGCGGCCATCTTTGCCAAAAGTGGGTAAAACAGTGCATGTTATGCGTCATAATATGCATCGTACCCACCATCTTCACTTGAAAAACCCACAAGTTGTTAGAGCGAGGAGAGCCATCCCGGAGACACTCCCGTTGCGTCGAAGCGGCGACATTGCAAGGACATGTCGAGTAGACTTCGACAATGGCTCAACGGTCACGACCCCTGTGGACGATGATAGAGAACGTCCACACTGCATGGTGGTTGGCTGACTTACCATGACGACAATCGACGGCAAACATGCATGTAGTGTGATCACGTACGGAGGGGGAAACAAAAACTTTTATTCCTATTATGCATCTGGGTCAGAAACACCAACGAGGGGAGGCACGTCAGCGTTAAGCAAACGAAGTTGAAAGCATGTGGTCTGACCTAAAAAATGTCCGCCAGTTGGCGTCGTTTGTATGTGGACTACGGATGGCAATGTCCACCTGGCAACACTTCGCATGATCGAGATTGCTTACGATTAGAGTCTGTTCGGGTGTTGACGAGGTTCCCGTTCGGCGTCGGTGCTGCATGTTCTGCACCGAGGCTATCTGAAGTCTGATTTCGCATGTGAATGATGTAATGTTTACATCGTTCGTCCGAAGTTGAAACCCCTTCTGGAAAGGCCGAAAGAAAGTAGAGGACAAGTAGAGGACAAGTCATCACTTTTCAACATATTTTTTCTTTCGGAACTTGTGATTCGCTTGAAGTTAATCTAAAGGCACTTGAGACGGGTTTCATTTATTGTGGACATGGTGACTTCATTCAACGAAAAATGAAAAAAAACATTTGTGTGATACCCATTCTTGTCGAACTAATTCGTTTGCAACCGGTGTAAATTCAATTATTTGGAAATAGTGGACACGGAATGCATGATATCAGGCGCTTCGAGAAAATTGGGTACAGGATGGATGTTTTGTGTAAAGTGAGTACCGTGTCGAAATTATACCAGAAATGACCAGGAGAAAATTCGGAGGCCCAAACAGTGGGTATAGCGGAATTAGGCCGGATGAATTATCAGTGCCTGGTCGAATCCGAAGATGCCAGTCTTCAGCTTGACGATTCGTGCAGCTCTGTGCGAGCCTTCGCGGGGCTCCGAAGACAGCCTCCTGTCGTTTTCACTGCCTGGCCATGGTCCGGGCTAAGCATATGGCTTTGTGTGCCGCACGTTCTCACCGTTGCTTACGGTGTTGAGCCGTGATCCGCGCAGATCCATGGGCACGCAGTTGGGAGGAGGGCCTGGCCTGTCAAACGGCCACAAAAGGTCGGTGTGTGCGCGTTTGTGCCCGTGCGCCGCGTGCGTGGCTGGGAGGTCGAATTGGTCAGGTGGCGTGCGGGAGGGCACACGAGGGTTTGCCGACGTCGTTCCTACCCAGCCCGCTGTACCGGCTCACGATCGAGAGGGCGGAACCCCGCCCCGCTGTCAACGCGTCCACACCAGGCGCACCCTTTCCTCGCCTCTCCACTTTGACCACCTGTCGTCGTGAGGTGCCGCCGCAAGCCCGCCCTCGCGCCTCCTCCTCCTCCCTCTCTCTCTCTCTCTCTCTCTCTCTCTCTCTCTCTCTCTCTCCCCC
>SZWC01012302.1:74032-87004 GCA_023375785.1 Penium margaritaceum | reverse complement strand
TCACAGACTGGAAGTACGTGGTGATATCGATGCGGCTGGATGTCTCCATGTAAAAAATACATCACTGGTGATGTTGGCTGCAGGAGCTATGAAGACGGTTGCAACTGATGAAGATATCATGTGCTTCAGGGTGGTTCCAATACCCATGGTGGTTTGTGGAGGCTTTGGAAAAGGCTACAGGATACAGCTTGACTGCCACTAGGCAGTGGCCCAACAAAGAAGAGGTTTGGTGGGCTAACTTACCCACCCGCAGGGGCAGTGCCAAACACCAAAGACGAGAATTCAAACACGAATGTTCAAATGGTGGAGATGACATGCTATACGGGGATTGAGCCTCCAGTTAAGTCATTTTGTATTTGTGTCCATTAAGAACGTGGTAATTTTTTTTTGTGTCAAATACCCGGGGCTTGTGCTTCTTTTATGTAAACTATAATTAAAGGGCCCAAACTTTTCATGTGCCTGTATGGTATTTCACGAATGGTTTAGGCTCAACTCCCAGACTATTCATTCTTTACCAAGGATTTTTCTGACCAAAAACCTCCACGGGCAGTTACATCAGAACCTCCGAATGACTACATCTGAATTTCACCTACTATGGAGCTTGTAATCACCCAAAATCCATACAACTACTTAACAGTCAGCTACTCACCCGACCTAGTGACCTTTGTGCTTCCAATTTTCACTAGATATGTGAGTATATAATGTCCCACTCAGTTTTAACTAATGTAACATATTTCCTAGAAGTGTTTTGTCTTGTTTACTAAGCATATTGAGGGTGTTCTATTAAGTCCAGTCCATTTTGCACAAGATCTCAGGACATACAAGACACTTCACATCACAAGTAAATTAAGAATTTGAGATCCACAAGCTCTGATACTCTGTCACTTGTGAAAGAATAACTCTTCACTCCTGCAGTGTCTCTCAAATGTGTAAATACTTCAAGACCATGTCAGCCGAGATTCCTTGTGTATCTAACATTGGTTCATTTGATACATTCTATCCTTCATTTATGAAGCATACATTTACCTTCACTTGAGTTCACTAAGGCTCAGTTGTATACTTCTCGATTCATTTTTAACTATAGCCTTGAAAATCTAATCAATAAAACAACATCAAGGTCAAGCATTGCCGACGCATGTTCAAGCATTTCCTTGGCTTTGCACAGGCATTGGCAGACATTTTCAGGCACTGCCCAGAATTTCCCATGCATTGCCTGAAATTTCTTGGCATTTACAGGAATTGCAGAGGCACTTCCACTCATTTCCCAACAGTCATTTCCTGGCAAGTTGGGCATGGCCAAGCACTGCCCTTGCATCGCCAAAGATTTCCAGGAATTTCCGTGCATTGCCTATGCCTTGCCAGGCATTTCCAGGCATTTCCAGGAATTCCCAGACATTCCCAGGCATTCCTAGGCATTCCTAGGCTTTGCCTATGCATTGCCAAGGCACTTTCAGGCATTGCATGTCAATGCCAGGAATTTCCAAGAACTTCCAGGCATTGCATAGTTATTGCGCAAGAATTGCCAGACATGGCCTAAGCATTGCCAAGCATTTCCTGTGCACCGCGACACATTGCAAGGCATTGGCCAGGGATTTCTAGGCGTTAATCAGAATTGCTATTCATTTCCATGTATTGCCACACATTTTCAGGCATTCCCCCAGCATTTCCAGTAATTTCTCAAGAATTTCCTAGCAATGATTTTTCAAAGAATTTCCAGGATTTTCTTGGAATTATTCAGGAATTACCTGGCATTATCCATTACTTCTATGAAGAGCCAAGAATTGCCACATATTTCCAAATTTTGCAAGGAATTTCCCAGGAATTTCCAGACATTGCCAAAGCATTTCCAAGAATTTTTTAGGCATTTCCAGAGATTTGCCAGGTTTTTCCAGGTATGGCCCAGACATTGCCAGGTATTTCTAGGCATTACCATATAATGGACAGACATTGTTAGGTATTTCCAGGCATTTCCAGGTACTGAAAAGGATTGCCATTCATTGCCAAGTATTTCCTAGGTCTTGCCCGTTATTGCCAGGCATTGCCAAGAATTTCTAAGAATTGCGACGCATTTCCCTTGAACTGCTTGGCGTTCCCCATGAATTTCTAGAAATATTAAGGCATGGCCAGGCATTTCCCAGAGTTTTCATGCATCACCCAGGCATTTCGAGGCATTGCCACTAAGTTCTGGACATTGTGAAGCATGTCCTGGGCAAGCATTTCCCAGGTATTTCCCAAGCATTTCCAAGGCATTGCCAGGCATTGCCCAAGCATTTCCCCAGCATTTTCCGTGCATTTTCCAGGCATAACCAACCGTTTATATGCATTGTACGGACATCACTAGGAGTTTACCCAGCCATTGCCACACATTGATTGACAGTTCCCAGACATTTTCCAAGCATTGCATCCATGACTAGGAATTTCCATCCATTGCAAAGAATTGCCTACACATTTTCGGGCATTTCCCAAGCATTTCCAGGAATTTTCCAAAAAATTCCAAGGGATTCAAGGAGTTTACCAGGCAGTGGCATCCATTTCCAAGCACTATATAGGTGTTGCTGAAAGTTTCTAGGCATTGCCAGGCGCTGCTATGCATTTTCCAGACATTCCAGAGTTTCCAGGAATTTTGAGGCATCCCCTAGGTATTTCATTTTTCTTTTGAGCAGTGTAGATTATTGCCTAGGCATTTCCCAGGCATTTCAAGGCATTTCCAAGAATTATCAAGCATCCCTAGGCATAGTTGGGTACTAACGAGCAGTCCCTAGGCATTGCCCATGTATTACCAACATTTTCCTACATTGTCTGAAGTTGTGAAGCTTTGCCAAGAATGTCAAGGTACAGCCCAAGCATTGTGGGGCATTGTTAGGGATTACCTGGCTAATAACCAGGAATCACCAAGGATTTCCAGGCATGACCAAGCATTTACAGGAATTTCCAGACACTTCCAGGCAGTACACAAGAAACACCAGGTATTACCATGTATTTCTGGGCATTTCCAGGCAATACCCAGACAAAAGAATTTCCAGGAATTTCCCAAGCATTGCGGAAGCAATACGAGGCATTGCCTTGCTATCTGCAAGCATCGCCAAAACAATGCANGAGGAAAGTCTCGAGATTCTCCAAGCAATCTACAATAATTATCATGAACTGCTCAGGCATTGGCAGTAACGGCCACTAATGTACCAGGCATTTTGAGGCGCTTTCAAGGCATTGTTCATTGCCAGAAATTTCTAAGACATTGCTAGGAAAATCCTGGACATTGCTAATGTATTACAACGACATACCTAGGCATGGCAAGGATTTCCAAGACATTCTCCAGCCACTGCCAAGAAGTTCCTGGAATTCAGAAGCATTTCTTGGAATTGCGATGCATTGCCAAACATTTCCTAGGTATTCCATTGCATTTCTTGGAATATGTAGACATATAAAGGCATTGCCTAGGCATTGCCACAAATCAATTGGAAACGTCAAGCATTGCTGGGAAGAAGGAGGCTTTTATTGCCTAGCATTGCCGAGGTATTGCCAAGCAATACTCAGGGACTGCCTTGTATNTCCCAGGCATTGCTTGGCATAAACTTGGCATTTCCTGGAATTACCAGGCATTATGAGTCATTCCCACGTATTTCCAGGAATTACTGGAAATTTTAATGCATGTCACACGCATTACAAGCCATTTTTCACTCATTCCAATGCAGTTTCATGCATTGCCCACGCTTCGTTAGGCATTGTTTAGGAATTGTTAGGAATTTCCAGACATTGCTAGGCATTGCCAAGAATTGTTTGGTGCTGCCTTACATAAGGTGACTCTGCTAGAAATTTCTATGCATTGCCATGTATTTATGGGAATTTCCATGGACTGCAATGCATAACCAGGCATTGCCAGGAATAACCATGCTTGGCCTGGACATGGTGTAGATATTGCCACACTTTATCAGACATTTTCAGGTGTTTCTAGGCCTTTCTTGAATATTGTCAGGATTTTCTCAGAATTGCCATGTTTTACCAGGAAGTTTCTAGGCATTGATAGTCGTGGGCAAGGCATTTCCAGACATTTCAAGGTTTTTTCTGGTCATTACAAGGAATTTTCAGGCATTTCTAGGAATTTCTATGTCTTTATGACTGATTTCCAAGCATTACGAGGCATGTGTAGGTCATTCCAGACATCTCCTGGGTAATGCAAGGCCGGGCCAGGTTGTGAGGCATTGCCCAAGAATTACCAAGAATTTCTAGGCATTGTTAGGAATTGATCAGGCATTTCTCAAGCATTACTAGGCATTGCCCTAGCATTGGTAGGCATTTCCAAGCATTTCCATCGCATTGCTAGGCATATCCTTACATTGTTCAGATACTGCACTGACATTTCAAGGCATTAGCCATACATTGCCAGGAATGGCTGAGGCATTTTTTGAAATTTCTCAAGCATTGAGATGCATTTTCAGGCATTTTCTAGGCATTAGTAGGCATTTCCTGGCATTGTCCGGGCATTGTCACACATGACCACGGATTGCTTGACATTCCCCACGCACTGTCATGTGACTACCAACACATTGCCAAGCATTTCAAGGCATTGCCAAGGCACTGATATGGAATCACTAGACCTTTTAGAACATTAGCAACAACTACCTAAGCATTTCTTACACATTTCTTGGAGTTTCCTCGTGCTACCCAGTCATTTCCAAGAACATCATAGGATTGTCCACACATTCCCTGTCATTTCCATGCATTGTGAGGCATTAGAGGCATTGCTAGGCATCACGTTATATTGCTAAGTATTCTCAGGCATTTCGAGCAAACATTTTTATATAACATCACCATACATTGTCAAGCATTGTTAGGAATTCCTAGGAAGCTTCAGTCATTGCCAATGCATTACATGGGAATTTCTAAGCATTTACAGGCATTTCCCAATCAATTTCAGGCATTTCCTAGGCAACACCAAGAATTTCCATGCATTTCTAGGCACTAGAAAAGTGTTGGAAATCATATGATTGCCAACAATTTTCCAAGGAATTTGTAAGACATTGCAAGGTATTGACACACATTGATATGCATTTTTATTGCCACAGATTTCCATGCATTGCCAACAATATGTTGGAATTATTCACAAAATGCTAGGCAACACGAGGCATTGATAAGCATTCCTAGGAATCACCAAGAAAAACCTACACATTGCCAGTCATTTCCTGAAAACACAGAGGCATTCCCTAGCTATTGATGGGTATTTCCAGGTATTGGTGTGCATTGCTAGCCATGTCCAAGCGTTACAATGAATTTTCATGCATTATTTAGGCATTGACTAGACATTGGCATCCAGGCATCTCCAACAAATTGTCAAACATTACCCTCATTTTGAGGCATTGTGAGACAGTGCCAAACATTGACGTGTATTACCAAGGCATTTTTTAGGCACAAGTGGCATTTCTAGGTATTGTCCAAGAATTTACTACGCATTTCCATGCATTCCCTATGCATTTCTATATAGTTTTAGGCATTTCTAGGCATGTTTAGGCATTGCCAAGTGTTGCCATGAATTGCCATGCATTTCCAAGAATATCAAGACATCGGTAGAAAATTCCAGGGATTGCTCCAAAACTTCAATCATTGCCAAGGAATGCCTGACATTACCAAGCAGTGTTGGGCATTGCCTATTTCTCATGTGGTAGGGCCCATGTATTGCGAGGCATTGTCAGATATCTCCAATTGACGTAAGAATTACCCATGCACCTCAAAGTATTGTAAGACCTGGCCAAGCTTTGCAAGGCATTGCCAAGAAAATCTAAGAATAGCGAGGAAATACCCCAAGGCGTTAAACAGTAATTGCATTGATTATTTTAGCATTCCAAGGTGTTTCTAGGCATTAACTAGTCATTATAAGGCATTGTTATACGTTGATTGGGAATTGCCCAAGAATTGCCAAGAATATCTCACGCATGAGAAGGCATTCCAGAGCACTGTTAGGCATTCCCTAGGCATTGCCTTCGGATTTCCATGCATGTCAGGCAATACCCATGCATTTCCCGGGCACTGTTGGGATTTTCCTCTATGTTTCTAGGCATTACCAGGTAGGCATTCCTAGGATTCCTAAGGCTATGCCAAACATTACCCACGCATTTCCCATGTTTCTAGGCATTACCCGGTAACTGGTAGGCATCATCAACCAACGCCCAGGAATTACTTGGCATTGCCAAGCATTTCCCAAGCATTGACAAGATTTGCAAGGCGTTGTCAAGATTTCTTCAGTATTCACAAGCGCTGCCCAGGTATTTTTGGGAGATTTTAGCCAATTTAAGGTAATACGTGGACATTGCCAGACATTGCCAAGCATGGCCGAAGTATTGCCAAGCAATACCAAGGTATTACCAAAAAATATCAAGGCGTTCATAGGGATTTCCAGGCACAACTAGGTCGTGCCAGGAATTTCCAAGCATGGCAAAACATTGCTAGGAATTTTCCAGGCATTGCCAGACATGGCCAAGAAATCCCACACAATACCTAGGTTTTCTCATGCATTGTTGAGCATTTCCATGCATTGCTAGCCATTGCATAAGCATTATTAGGCATTCTCAAAGCATTTCCAGGCATTTCCCAGGCATTGGCATACATTGCCAAGTATTTTCAGAAGTTTCCCAAGAATCGACAAGAAAAATATGAAGCATTAATAAGAATTCCTGGGCAGCTCCAAGCATTCCCAAAGCAAAACCATGCATTGCCTAGACATTTCCAAGTATTGCTAGGAATTGCAACTAATTGCCTAAGCATTGCCCATGTGTGGCCCAGGCATTTCCAGAATTCTTCAAACATTTGTAAGTATTTTCTGGCATTACTAGGAATTCCGAGGCTATATCCATTCATTGTGAGGCATTGTCCATGAGTTAGGCACTTTCAAGGATTTCACATGCATTGCAAAGCATTACTCGGACATTGTGAAACAATGCCAGATAGTATTAGGCTTTACCAACAAATACAAGCTCATTCCAATGCTACGTTGCATAGTCTACTGGGCCGCATTCCATCCGCGAACAAGTAGTGCTTATCATTTGAGGTGACAAATACATATACGAGGACTAGAAAAGAGACTTTTCATTCGAACTAGTTTCCAGTTCTGTTGATGGTTCAATTTGAATTTTTAGTAGAGACACTTGACATGATCTGAAAGTTCATAGTGTGCTTGAAACCAAGATTGTTTTAGTTCTAAAAGTCATGCCAATTAATGATGGTAGGAGAAAAGGCCCATGCAGGTGACACCGATCTGAATCTTGTGATGTTGTATGCATCAGGTTACAAGAACGCTCGAAAAAGGGAAGCCATCAAAGTGCATGGTGAAGTGGTGGAGGAGGACGATAATGGAGCGGCGGGTGGTGGGGGTGTCGAGCCAGAGTGTACTGAATCAATACAGTAAGGAATTGTAATGCTCATGCATTTGAAAGCATGACATGTCACGGAACCATGTCGCCATCCACAACATCATCTTCATTCAAACCCTACAAGCAAAAATCTACCCACATGTTTTAACCCAATGCCTTTTGTGTACTCCTCATGTGTGTGTCTCCATTCCTTCTCCTTTTGCATTAGTTGGCCCAAATTTAGACCCACCATATCAGCCGCCTCTACCGCAATGTCTTATAATGAAGTGAACAAGTGCAAAGTGTGAATGGAATTATGCACAACAAAGTAACTTGTAATGACTCTTGATTTAAACCACACAAAAAATTCCATCATAGCAGTGACGATCCTAAAACGACCTTTGTGGAGTGTGAACACACGCTCCATCATGTTACGAGCCGATGCGTGATGAAGTTAATCCTCTTGTGGCCGTTCTTGGTTGGGCCCAAACTCATTGAAGTGATACTGCTATCCACAGTATTGTTCCATGCGCCCCATACCATGAAGATACTCAACTTTTCAAGTAGGTGTTTGCTTGGATGAATTGAGAGATGTGCACCAAAGCATCACAGAACATCTGTTAATCATGTGGAAACCCATCCCATCGAGCTGACACAAACAATTGAAAAACATTTTTTGCAACATGCCGCCAACACATTTTGTGATGTTTCATAGTGGAGTTCAAGGTAGGCAAGCCTTCACTAGTTCCAAATAGTGAATGGCATGCAAACATTGTTAACTACACCATGACGGTTTTTGCACCATGGTAAATATATATGTCGACCTTCCCAAACTATAGGCGTAGGAGAATCTGCGTCAGGCATGGTGATGAGAATGGATGCTCTCTATCAATAGGCTAAAACCACTTGCCGCAAAACTGGGAGGACTATTGCATGGCTCCTTTGATATCTTTCCATCAATTCCCAATTAGATTGGCCAAAGAGATCAAGTTGAAGAACACCCTCTCTCTGAGTGACAACCGCGTGTTCGAAATGTCACATGACAAGGGGTTGTTGTCTAGCGCTTGCCATGTTGTAATGTTCTCTCAACTCATGTTGTACAAGCATTGTGCATGGCCTTGCTCCAGCTCACAAAACCAACACTAGCACCCAGAGATTTGTTTACCATTCGCCGATGCTGATTGAATGAATGATGTGGCGGGTGAATTGGGCGATGATGGAAGCAGAATGACATGGATGAAGGCGTGGAGTTGAAGGATGTGCTTTAAAATGGCATTATCCACAAACTAATTCGCGTCCATGGCAATGACAATGCTTGAGGTCAAAGCAGAATACACGTTTGTTTTCACACACTCAACATCAAATCTAGTTGCAAAACAAGTAGAATCTACGTTGCACGTGAATTGGCAACTGGGGTGCCAGTTCATATCGACCACGACAGATGCAAGGAGCCTGAGTTCAAATCCACCTAGTATGATCATTTGCAATTGGTACCCTGCCGCAGATAAGCTATTTGGCGAGAACGACACCCCATCTTGCGCAGAAAACCCTGGATATGTTTTACGGCAGAATCCGGGGCAAACTGTACTATGGACCGCAATCACATGCTCAGACCGCCGCGCCTGATCCGGTAGCAATGAATGCACATCGTAGATTACGGAGGGGTTCCGAAATTGACTAAATAGTTTGAAGTTCAAACTAGAACTTTTGCGCGCTTGGACTAAATAGTCAGCCGCCCGTGGGAGCCGTTGACGTCCAAGTTCAGATTCAATTGCTAAAGGCTCTTTTCCCGCGTCAAAAAACCTACAAACTAAAGTCCATAACTAAATACTCCATCATATTCTTGCACTGAGGAACTGAACGTTGGAACGCCAATTGACATGTGCTACACGTGTCATGTCGATCGTGTCGCACTATCGAAGCGCCACGGCTTGCATGTTGTCTCGCTAAATGTCTGTTGCTATTAGATGTAGTGTAGTATTCATATGTATGTGCAAGCAACCGCCATGGATCAAGTATGACGCAGAGCAAAAGAACGCCATGCACTCGTCTGATACCTGCAAGACATTTACGTGAGGGTGCTGCGCCTGATCAGGGAGCTCATTGGTTCCCTTGTTCTACGAGTTCTCTCTCGGCTCACGCGACGTCGAATGCACGACGGAGAATTCCGGGGATTGGTTGACCGAGCTTCGACGGGGACACCCATCAAGGCTGTACAACATGTCCCGAATGATAGTGGCCACGTGGCGTGGCATCCACGATGTCATCACCACGCGTGGGGGCTTGCACAACACACAAGTGAGGTTGGATGAGAAACTATTCATCTACCTCCAATGTGTTTGCCACGCCATGTCCGTCCGTCAGCTGACGGAGCGGTTTCAACGTGGACCCGCGACAATTATCCGTGTGCTTCGAGAAGTCGTGGAGGCGCTTCTCGACCTTGCGCCCCCGGTTATTCGGCAGCCTCGTGGAGATGACCCTCCGTAGTCGGCGTGGGAGAACCATCAAGACTACCTCCCATACTTCGCCATCTGTGTGGGAGCCATCGATGGCACACACGTACCAACCATTGTCAACCGTGACCGTAGGATCACATACATCAACCATCGTCCTTGATGAGGCACTCCAATCTAGCAGTGTTCTTGACAAGGTTAGCAACACTGTCAACCTGGCGGTCGAACACCTTGCGCTTGACAACACGTACGTCATCAACCTCAACGACATCCACAGCTTTGTCCTTTTTCCTAACTACACATGCCTGCTCGGAGCTAAAAGCATTACAACCCACCACTTTATCACGAAGCCACAATGTGGAGCCTAGGTCAAACCAGGGCAAATTCTTGCCTTGTAGTTTTGTAGTGACATGGTTTGTACGCCTCAGATCCTCCCACTGCTTGTTAGCGAGCTCAATAGTCTAGCAAATACGGTCCATTTGATTTTCGGACTTACCGACAATGTCAAAAGCAAGGCGCCACTGCTTGGCGAGATTGTTACAACGGTAACGGATTTGCTCCATTGTCAGCTGCTCCTTCACAATTTTGGAAAACTTTGGCGCGATGACGGAACGCATCTTCGTCTGCCAGCCGCGAATTTCGCGGAATTCCGCGGCGTACTTGTTCGCTAACTTCAGCAGGATGACGTCCTTGTCGCGCGTCCACCAATTCTTGCCGAGCCCGCCACATGTGTCGACGGTTGCATTGCTTACCGCGGGAGTTGTAGACATTGGAGCAACTTGGGTTGCGGTTTGACTCTTGGTGTCTGTCATGGCATCGGCCGCCACGGTAGGAACAGGCTTCGCCACCAGTGCGGGACCTTCGTCTCGCACGCGCGAGAAGTACTCCATGCGCGTCTCGTCCCACAGCGGTGGAGAAGGCATGTAACGGCCGCGCTCCGACTCTGACTTGTTGCTAGCCAACGGCGTGCGGTGGAAGTTGTCGGCGGTGACAGGCTCTGATGATGCTGGTGCGTGGGGGTCAAGCCTCTGACGTTGACGAGGAGCCTCATTCATCTCACGCATGTCATTCGGAAGCCTGAACTGGCGGCCATTGATTGGAAGCAAACCGATGGGCACGGGTGGCATAGTGGGCACGGAGACGGGTGCAGCGTGAGGAAAGGAGGCAGACAAGGAGGAGGCCGCGAAGTGATGACGGTTGGGGACCATGGTGGGCAGTGGTCAAAATATTGACGAATGACAGACTGGTGGCCCCAGCCTTGTGGCATGCAAAGCCGACACGCAAGCAACGACTCGGGCAACCGGGGTCGAGCTGCCTGTCCGCTCTTTAAAACAAGCTGCATGTTCGAATGTTGAAATTCAGCTGTCAATTATTGTAATTACCATGACGAGATGCGTCCATGCAGAACGCCTTTTAATAAACGTTTAAGCTTTAAAAAAGCTCTAAAACCCTGACTAATTAGTCTTTGTCTGAAGCGCTTTGGTAATTTACTCGATTAGTTTGAACTAAAAAGTCAAAATCCCGACCTCCAACTACTTAGTCCATCCTAACTACGAGGGAAAACTGTTGCAACGTCGCAAACTCTTCGAAAAGAAGACGGCCGGTGCGATAGAGCTCGCCAATTTCGGTCGCGCTAGATGAAGATAGACTACAAACTATTTAGTCGATTTCGGAACCGCCCCCACGTTTTGCAGCTCTCACAACAGAATGAAGCACTGAAAGACGGCAACAGTTTCGTCCGCACTGGGGACGCGTGCGTGGACGGCCCGCGTCGCCGCTCTTCGCCTATCGAAACGCGGCGACGCAATCGAGCATTCGCCGTGGCGCCGCTATCACCAACAGGCGCCGTGGCTTGGAGGGGGAAGGAGGGGGCGATGGGCCGCGCTCACGCAGCAGCCTCGCATGATTATTGTACCTCGACCACAAGCGCCGGCAACCGCCCGAAGTGGTCGAATGAGGGGTGGGTTTGGATTCGGACGAAGTAGGACGCGGGTGACGGAGCCGCTAACGAGGCTGGGAGAGCGTTAGACGGCTTCTGACTTGACACCCAGCGCCTGGAGCTGTCGCGGGAACATTGGTCAACGAAGCCAATCCTATCACAGGGCACGATAACTGTCGATCTGGAGGCGGAGCCCTTGTCGCCGCACCATCGCCTCCGGCAGACAGACTGAATCTGTTTGCTGGGGACGGATCCACCTTGGCACCTTCCGCCGAATCCAAATCCGTCCTTGTCTGCAGGCAGCTGCATCGTCTGCATTTAACGTACTTGCATGTTCCGGTGTACCTCTTCGGAGGAGGCCACTGGCATCGGGCCAGTGGGCCCCAAAGTAGGCAATTATCGATGCAGCCGGCAGATAAGTACGTCGTGCCGCGGCTCGCACTTGCGGCTGCCGCATGGAATGGATGTCCCGCAAGGCCGCGCTTCGCCTGGCGAAGGGCACCAAAACGATCGAGCCGTCTCGACGACTTCGCGTCGCTGCTACATGCTGGGAGCAGCGAGGGTTGCGGCCGACTGGGTGGGGGAGGGGGGAACTCGCCATCGGTCAGTATGCAAATCACAACGGTAGCAGCCGTTGCCGGCGACCAATGGAGGCCCCGAAACCTTTGCAGTGCAGCAAGCGTCTGCTATGCTTGTGCTGTAGCTGCAACTTGCAGCCTCCAAGCAATGGGTGAGCGCAGGCAAGCAACGGATGAGTCAGAAGTCGCATTGCTGGCGTGGCTCGGGGACCCTGTGGCCGGGGGATAAATGCGGTCCCTCTTCCACGTATACTGCGACCAAAGTATCTGAGCTGAAACCGAACCGAACTCACTCTGATTCCTGGCTACTCTTCAGCTAGTACGCCCCCCCTTGCGCACTGCTCTGCACACTGAAACCCCTCGCGACCATCACCGTCCCTCACGACCATCACGATCCTTCACGACCATCACCATCCCTGGCGATGGCGGCGGCTCCTGGAGAGACAGCCGCAACCATCCCCGCCGCCGCGGCACGAAATACGAGCGCGGGCATCAACAGCCGCCGCACGGGCCGAGCAGAAGTGACCAAAGTGCCTTTGAAGGCGGCGCGATGCTTCGCAGTTAAAGCGCGCCATGGCCGGTTGAAGAAACCGGGGCTGGTGCTCGTGGCGTCTGCCGTGCTGCTGCTGTCGTGCGCTGCGGTCTTGCCGCTCTGTGAAGCC
>SZWC01012302.1:26823-42339 GCA_023375785.1 Penium margaritaceum | reverse complement strand
AGAAGTGTACTAGTCACAAGTCGGTGAGGTGGTAAGTGCCGGTTGACCGGGCCACCCACGCGAAGCATTCGACGTGGGGCCCAGCCGCCACCCAGGGAACGAACCCGACCCTGGAGCGATCGAGCTCCAGGCGGTTTCTCACACACCGGTACAAACCGAGCGTGTGGTCCCAAAGGATCAGCAACCCGGTTCACCACTCTAGGAGCATGCAAGTGTTCAACCAAATCACAGACATGCAATCCTACAAAGTGTATCCCCCATTTTGTCGCATTGAGTCATCATCAAAGTGAGGCTTGTGGCAAGACTGGTGGCGTTGCTGCTACTTGGTAGTTAGATGGAGGCACCACCACTGTGTGTGTCATGATGTGACACAGTCTTGCACCAGAGAGCCTCAGGCCTGCTCAATCACCTGCAGTGTTGAGGTGTGTGTGTGTGCATGGAGACAAGAGGGCACTTGCGTGTGTTATGACAATAACCAACAACTCTGACCTGCCATCTGAAATTTGGCGGACATCGCATTTGAACGAACCATATCATGCGAAAATGGACAAGTTTCTATTCGCATGGATCTTTTAAAAAATATTACAGTGAGAGAAACATTAATCCCAGTTCTCATTTCCGAAATAGACAACTTTGATTTTCGATACATGTACATATGAGAGAAACATAAATGTGTTGTTCATGCTTTTGGATATGGAAAAAATGTCGAATGTTGGTCAATATTCTTTATCAACAATGAACATAACAGAACCACTGATTTGTTTTGCAATGCGTAAGTGACCTCATTAATATTGACAACGACATGAAACCTTGTGTTTTGTCCTCGTCAGCCGGCATTCATCATTGTCATTGTCAGTTGCGCTGGTTTTTCCTACCGCGTTACTGTTACATGTTCAATAGCGAACTATTGACTTAATCTCTAACGCGGTACTGTACCGCGGTACAGTACCGCGGAACAGAAGAGGGGTACCTTGCCAGGTCAGTACTGATACCGTACCGGTCGTGTAAAAAAGTACCGTACCGCGGTACAGCAATATCACGGTACAAAATTGCGGTATACCGCGGTACCGGTAATATCGCCATCAGCCCTGTTTGGGGTATATGGTAGAGGAGGGCCTGACGACACGACGAGCCTCCGGACTGCACCGAGACTTCTCCAGCACCTACGACAACGCCGACGAGACGCGGTCGATGCGTTCCAACAGCCATGTGGGCTTGACAAGAGGTAGAAGAGTTTTTCTCGGTGGGTTGAGACCCGCGCACCCAGTGGGCTGTACCGGTGCGACAAGGAGATCCAATGGCTGTTGTGGGGCTTCCGATGTTCAGAAAGCCGTCTGTGATGTCTAGACGTTGATTGCGAAATTTTTTGGCACTGCTCATATTTTCTCGGTGGTCGAGACCCGGGCACTTGGAGAGCTGTTCCGGTGCCTCGAGGAGACCACCTTTGTTGCTCTCATGGTGTATGCAGTGTGTTCTCCCTGTTGACTCATTTGGGTTCAGTAGGGGTGACGGGGCCCGGTGCAGTTAGTTGCCGGCGCCTCTATAGAAGCCCGCTAGGGGCTCATTTGTATGTATTCAGCGTTCCAGACTTAGCCAAATTCTTGCCGTCTTGCATCGCACTCACACAGAGCTCATGTTCGTTTTTGCATGGGCCTGCATGCCCTAATTTATTTCCAATTTTGTCTGGTGATGGACCACCTACTCGGAACTGACTGATGATCGCCCCAAAGTCCTCGATGCTATTTGAGACCTGCTACAGTTTTTCTACAGCTTGAAGGATGTCATCGGTGAACTGGTAGTGGGCCTGATTTGCATGTTTTGCATTGTGTGTCCACGGCTCGATGCCGGATGCATGCATATGACCAGTCATAGCCTCCGGCTTGAGATCCTGCACGTTTAGGTTCAGCCGGCATAACGTTACGGCCAAAACAATGTATTTGGGTCGGTTTTAGGACATACCTTGTACTGCCGCGTGCGACGCCCGCCGTGCGCTGCGACATGTATTTATGCTGTGGACTTGTCATTTGTTAACTCTCTCTAGGAATGCTATTGAAGCAATTGATACTATTGCTTGTGTCTCCTAGCCATACTCTTGTCGTTGTGTGTACAACCTGTGATTGTCGTCACCGTCTGACCAGGCACTGACGCCTAGTTAGCGGCTGTGCTTCTATGAAGCTTACATGCATCTTCTAATGGTATCAGAGCGGCGAGAGAGTTCTCTCCGAGCTACGCAGCAGAGATGCAGCAGAGCACCAGTAGTGAGCATCACTGCCGCAACCGAGTCATTGGAACGTATCGATGTCACCCGACTACGGCCGACGTCACCCATCTTCAGCACATGAGAGTGCAGCAGCCCGCTAGCAGCAGCAACAGCAGCAGCAGGTGGCAGCTACAGCAAGCAGGAGCCACCAGTAGCTGCAGGCATCGACGCTATCAGTAGTAGTAGTAGGCGATAGCTAAAGTAGGGAGCAGCAGACAACAGTAGCAACTGCAAGCAACGAGCAGCAAGCGGCGAGCGGCGAGCTGCGAGTAGCGAACAGCCAGTAGCAGCAGCAAGCAACAATGTGCAGCACTAGCAATATTGAGCAGTAGTAGCAGCAACACCAAGCATCAGTAGCACCACCAGTAGCGCAGCAGAGCAAGAACAGTGCGTAGCAGTAGGAGCAATGCATAGCTGCGCCGAAGTACAGCCGCAGTTGTGGTGTTGCCAAAGCTGCTCAAGCAACTGCACAACTACTGCTACAAGGGCCAGCGCTAGAGCAGTAACAACCGAGCGGAAGCTGTTGCGGAGCGTCTGCGCGGCTGCCGTGGAGTAGCCGTCCCTTGCACAACGGGGCAACAACCGCGAGGGTTGTCACAAAAAAAACTGTTCGAACGCCAGCGTTTTCCTTATTGACATCATCAGGTCCGTGTTGACGTCAGCAAACACCTGCTAACGTCAACAGTTCCCTTCTTCAAAAAATTTTCACGGTTCCAACTCTTTGAGAAGTGCTGACGGTTTTGCAACTTGACCAGCTTGACATCCCGGCTTATACTGAGCGCTGACATGGCTTCGGCCGGTGACAAGGGCAAAAGACCACTGGATCCCTCTTCCTCCTCGTCAGGGGTCATGAGCTCACGCTCGTAAGCTATTGAGGGCCTATGGAGCCAGTAAGATGAGATGCATCGTCTGTAGCAACAGTAGACTGACGCCATCGGTACGCTCACGGAGCTTCTTGGTAGTCAATCCATGGCCCCACGGCAGACCTCCAAGGGAGACAGCGGTGTCATACCCTCTACATAGCAGTGAGCATCTGCACCGATGACAAGAGCAGGACGCGACCAGCAACCTCGTGATTCTTGGGATGAGGACCGTGACATGCCAAGTCTGGAGGATGGCACTCATGAGAGCGAGATTTATGTGCTTTAGGAGCATCTCAGCCAGCTTCAGACGAGCTCTCGACCCCCACACACATATGGCTCCCTATTCCCCGAGTTCCGATCCTCGCCGACCCTTACTCCAAGGAATTTCCTCATCCCGGTGTCTTCCCATCCCTTGGCCTTCTCAGCGTGTGGTTGCTCTCCTTACGGAGTGGCAACCCAAGGACTTTGAGACACCGTCCCCACGATGTTTCAGGGAGGATGGCTTTGACTGCTGGAAGATTCTTTTCTAGGTCTTGGCCACTTTAGAGGGAGTATGGCCCTGCTATCACAGTCCGTACCAGGTTACGGATCGTGCACAGGTGCTGGCAACGGCCAGGGCGATGTGCAGACTCCTTTTCGTCATGCCACGCGAGACCGTCGTTGACTTCCGCCCGTTCCTTGGAGAGGCCGGCACAGGCGAGGCTGCTCATCCACGTCGGGGCTGGGGACCTGGCATTGTCCCTGCTTGCTTCAGATACGCACGCCACCCGCACGGCTCACATTCGCGCCTCTCACTCCCTTCATCAAGGACCTGCTGAGGACCTGTCAAGGACCTGGAGTTGACTACTTGTGGCGGGCCATGCGCATATACACGCGCCTTGGGACCTCAGAAGGTACATAGCTGTGGATGCTCCACATGCTCATGCTCACAGTTCCTCTTGAGCATGCAGACATCTTCACGGGGTAAAGCAACGCCGTGATTGAGCCCTTCTCCACCTACCTTAAGCTTCTTCCTTGGGCGCATCAGCTTTTCCTCAAGGTGACTTTTGCCCATGAGGCAGTTGTGGCCAATTAGGAGAGTCCCCTTGTTGCAACGATCATCGCGTCGCCACCGACGTCCTTTTCGTAGTCCGGTCCTCCATCCTCTGGCACATCCTCCTCTTCCCCTTCGACCCTGATTACCCCGACTCAGACGCAGGGTGTGGCAGCAGTGACATAGTGGAAGAAGGGGAAACAAGGGTGCGGTTTGGGCCAGCAGCAGTCGCAGCAGCAGCAGTCACAATGCGGTAGCAATGGACGTACTGTTCACTGCTACAATTGTTGAGGCGCTTATCGCTACACCGAGTGCTAGCAGCCACTCAATTGGGCGCGGATCACTCGCGGTCTTCAGGTTGCACATGCACTATGGTCTGCATCGAGCAACACAGCCTCTGGTTGCACGACGACCACAACCGCAGCAGTCCCCACTTTCGCATCGACGAGCAGTGGCGACCCGGACCCACATGACTGCACCATGGCTGAGCCCCGTCACCTTCTTGTGCTTCGTTTCCAGGGAGGTGCGAGTGTGTGTTCACAGCTGGGTGGTTCACAGATTGTTTGTTAGTCTGTTCTTCTAGCTCCACATGACTCGTGTGGAGGGGCGCAACTGGCATGTGATGATGATGGACATGACAGTAACGATTGGATTCATGAGTCTCACCTTTGTGCCCTTCGTCGTTCCTCCTCACCTATTGCTCAGCGCCTGTTCGAGGCTGAGTGTTCCATTGCATGTTGCACAATGACATCCTTGTGCCGTGATCCTGGTGGCACCTGGATCATCGTTTTTGGTGCCACTCACCACATGACCTGTCATCGCAGTGACTTTGTGTTCCTCGATCCTGTTGCGTCTGTTTGCTCCGTTCACACAGGCTCTGGTCAGTCATTGCCGGTACAGGGTGTTGGGATTGTGTGCTTCGATGGTCCGTCTGGCCCCCTGTATCTTTCCGAGGTGCTTTTGGTGCCTGACCTTGAGCTCAGCTTGCTTTGTGTGCATACCTACACATTGATGGAACTCTCTATGGAGCACACTGCAGAGTCCAAGACTGTGACCGCTGTTGATATTCGTACCATTGTTCTTCGTGCCTTCGTCGTGGATAATCTGTATCATGTCCCTCGGATCTCTCCTTCTCATTGCCTCACTTTCCCCCCGCTCGTGTGTTTGTCACTGGTGTTCTCTCTGATGAGCACCAATGACTGCTGCATTGTCGCCTATGTCATGTGGGCTTTGACATCGTGTCGAAGCTCATTCGGACATAGCCTAGACTCGGTCTTGATGCGGCCTCTTTCTCGAAGCCTCCCAAGACCGATTATATGTTATGTACTTTGGGTAAGATGCATCGTTGCACCTGTTGGAATGATGCTCCTCACCATGGCAGGAGTGAGTCCAAAAAGGAACACCAAAAAGACAAGCCTTAGTGGCTTAGTGGTTAATGGTGTTCACCTATAGAGGCAGGGGTCCGGGTTCAAGTCCCACAAGATGAATTTCTGTCCTGCCTCAAGGGAGGTGGAAAATAGATGCCAGGAAGCTAGCTCAACCTCTAGAGTTCCTCTTTAAGTTTCTAGAAGGCCAGGTGAGGGTCCAGGAAGGTGGCACACCTTCTAGAAGGGGTGACTTGTCCTACAAGGCATCTAGAGGTGTCTTGGTCTTCTGGACACCTTCCCTCCTACTAGAAGCAAGCTGAGGAATCTAGGAAGGGGCAGAAGCTTCTAGAGGAGGGAAGGGATGCCTTCCTAGGTGGGAAAAGGACAGCCTACCAAGGAGCACTCTAGAAGCCATAGAATCTGCTAGGANCCTGCCTCAAGGGAGGTGGAAAATAGATGCCAGGAAGCTAGCTCAACCTCTAGAGTTCCTCTTTAAGTTTCTAGAAGGCCAGGTGAGGGTCCAGGAAGGTGGCACACCTTCTAGAAGGGGTGACTTGTCCTACAAGGCATCTAGAGGTGTCTTGGTCTTCTGGACACCTTCCCTCCTACTAGAAGCAAGCTGAGGAATCTAGGAAGGGGCAGAAGCTTCTAGAGGAGGGAAGGGATGCCTTCCTAGGTGGGAAAAGGACAGCCTACCAAGGAGCACTCTAGAAGCCATAGAATCTGCTAGGAAGCTCCAAATCTGGCATGCTTTGGTGTTCTGGAAAGCTTAGATCAGTGGCTATAAAATGCCACTGCTTGTGAGCCTTGATCAAGTGTACATTCCCAGTTAATTGAGGCTAAAAATATTGCTACACTCTCTGACAAGATTTTGCCATCCTTGGCACCAGTTGCCTCCACAGTTTCAGTCTATCCAAAAACAGTTGGTGGTGTGAACCAGCCACTGCTAGGGACCCTCCAGGGTGCACACTCACCCTCAGGCCAACAAACGGTTATGGGCCCACGCCTCTAAGGGGTTCAAAGCCAGCTTGATTTCACGCTTCCAACAATAAGACATGGCAACCAGCAAGCAAGGGAGCAGCCGCGCTGTCCTTAAGTTTGATGGGACAGGCTTTGCCTTGTGGAGGTGGCAATTTGAGGTCTTCCTTGACGACAAGGGACTGCTTGAGCTCGTAAAAGGTGATGAGACTCCTCCACCGGAGACTGCAACGGCTGAGGTGAAGGAGGCATACAAGAAGCGCAACAAAAAGGCATTGGCACTCCTTGTGTTCGCGTTATGCCCACCACAACTTGGGCACATCCAAGGATGCACCCTGGCCGCGGACGCATGGTCAAAACTCTGCTCCATCTACCAGCCAAGTAACCTTGCCAATCAGCTCTTCATCTTCAAATGGCTCGTCACCCTCCGAGCCAACGAAGGCGACAACATCATGGAGATCATGCAGCAGATTGAGTCGCTCGCAGCGGAGTGCGTGGCCACTGGTTGGGAGGTCGACTCTCAGTTGCAAGCTATGATCCTCCTTCTGGCCTTGCCGGACAGTTGGAGTCCTATGATCACAGTCCTTGGTGGCTGGCCTTCCGACGAGCTAAAGTACCCGAAGGTTGCTGAGTACGTGCGCAATGAGTGGATGCGACATGGAGGTCGAGAGAGTGCAGCGGCATCAACTTCAGCTTACACGGTTCATCCTCAAAGTGGAGGCCGAGGCGACAAGTGGAAGGGTACCAAACAAGGCACCAAGAAGGGTGACAAGAAGGGGGAGTGCTTCAACTGTGGCAAGGAGGGCCACTACGCGCGCAACTGTCCCAAGAAGAAAACAGATCGGTCGCAGCGGGGCGGGAAGAAAGATGAGCACGCCCTTATGGAGTACAACTCCACCAACTTGAAGGATCCGGGAGTTGCCGTCATCGACTCCGGATCAGGCCGCCACACGCAATGCAACAAGGCGGCATTTGTCACCTACGGCGCCTCGGAGAGACGCATGACGGTGGCCAATGGAAAAACAGAGATGGCCGCCGGTGAGGTTAACGTCCGCATTGAGTCAATCGTGGATGGCAAACCTGTCACGAGCACAATCTACGATGTGCTGCATATGCCCAACTTTGGGGCAAACCTGCTCTCCGTCAGCCGCCTTACTGACAAGGGACTTGAGGTGCTCTTCACAAAGAAGGAGGCCGTCATCCGCAAAGAGGGAAAAGGTGAGGTGATTGCGCGTGCCAAGAGGGAGGAGGACTTGTACCTGCTACGCGCGAAGATCCTCAGCAGCCGGGTGGGGTCCAACGCCGCCAATCTTGCAACGAAGGACGGAGGAGACCTGGACCTGTGGCACCGCCGACTCTGCCACATTTCTCCATCGACAGTGAAGGAGATGGCTAAGAGGGAAGTGGTGCGAGGTCTCAAAATCAGCGGCCTTGATGGAACCAAGGAGACTGTGTGTGAGCCATGCATCATTGGCAAATCAACTCGGCAGCCGTTTGTCGCCAAGGGGATGCGTGCATCGGCAAAACTGGTTGTGGTACACACAGATGTTTGTGGACCGCTTGAGAGCTCCATCGGCGGAGCTCGCTACTTCCTCACCTTCATCGATGACCACAGCCGGAAACTCTACCTCTACCCAATGAAGCGGAAGAGTGAGGTTCTTGCGTGCATGCAAGAGTTTGTGGCTGATGTGGAGCGGAAAACAAGGTTGAAGGTGAAGGCGTTCCGGAGTGACAACAGCGGTGAATATGCGGGGTGCCTTGGGTGGATGAAGAGCAAGGGGATTGAGTGGCAGAAAACAACTCCACACTCCCCACAACAGAATGGCGTCACAGAAAGAGCAAATCGCACAATCCTTAACATGGTGCGATCCATGTTGAGCGACGCCGGCCTTACACAACGGTATTGGGTGGAGGCGGCAAGGACAACAGCGTACATCATGAATCTCATGACGACCAAGCCGCTGAAGGACAAGGAGAGCAATGCGTGGAAGACGCCACAAGAGGTGTGGAGCGGGAGGAAGCCGGCAGTGGGTCACCTCCGCACGTTTGGTTGTGTTACACATGCAATGGTGCAGGCACGTGAGGGACGGAGCAAGCTGGACCCGCGTACCCGCCGGTGTATATTCCTTGGATATGAGAGCGGAAGCAAGGCGTACCGGCTCTTTGACCCAAGGAGGCAGCAGATTGTGCGGAGTCGCGATGTCACGTTCGACAAGAAAAGCCGTTGGACAGACAAGGAAGCAGGTCTCTCCAAGAGGGAGGAGTTGATGCCACTCCTTGAGGGGGAGATGCCGGAGGACGTGAATGAGGGTGATGTCCTCGCAGCAGCACCAGCCAGAGGGATGGGCGACCGGTTGAATATGTTCCGGCCAGTTCGGATGAAGAGTCCGAAGCACCGGAGATGGACGTGGAGGTGGGGAGTCGACCGATGTCTCCAAAGTCTCCAAGAGAGGGGGAGCAGGCGCTTGGAGAGGATGGCGCCAAAAGGGGACAGCAACAACAACAACCGCCTCAAGAGCCTCGTACGAGCAGCCGTATGCGAAGAAGGACAAAAAGATATGATGCCGACAAGGGCATTTGGACTGGGTTTGCACAAGCCTTCTTCACGCAAGAGGAGCCTCAATTTGTAAAGGAGGCACTGCAGCGGAAGGATGGGGCTGAGTGGGAGGGAGTAATAAAATCTGAGCTTGCCTCCCACGAGGAGAACGGCACTAGGGAGCTGGTTGACCAGCCGGAGGGCGAGAAAATCATCGGCTCCAAGTGGATCTTCCGGAAGAAGCTCACAAAGGAGGGGAAGGTGGAGCGGTACAAGGCGCGGCTGGTGGCGAAAGGATATGCCCAGAGAAAAGGGGAGCACTACGACGAGACCTTTGCACCAGTTGCCAAGTTTGCCTCCATCCGTACTATCCTCTCGGTGGCAGCGGCACACGACTACGAAATCCACCAAATGAACGTGAAAACCGCGTTCCTCAATGGCGACCTAGACAAGGAAGTCTACATGGAGGTGCCAGAGGGGGTGGATGCGCCGCAAGGGAAGGTGTGCCGGCTTCGTAGGGCGTTCTATGGACTGAAGCAAGCTCCGCTCATGTGGTACCTCAAGATGGATAGTTTCATGGGTTAGCTTGGCTTCAAGCGCTGCGAGGCCGATCACAGCGTGTACGTGCGTAATCAGCCAGGACTCCACCAAATTGTCGTCCTCTACGTGGATGACCTCATCCTTGTGTCTTCGGATGAGGGGGAGCTCAAGAGCCTGAAGCAACAACTTGGCGGCTGGTTCAAGATGACAGACATGGGCGAGCTTGAGTACTACCTTGGCATTGCCATCAAGAGGGACCGCAAAGCACGCACGCTGGAGATGGGTCAAGAAAAATATGTGCAAGAGGTGCTCCGCCGCTACAACATGGAGGAGTGCAACCCCATCGGCATACCTATGACAACGACATGTGAGCTGAGCTTGAGCATGGGCCCGAGCACGGAGGACGAGAAGGCGGAGATGGCTGGAGTACCGTACCAGTCCGCAGTTGGCAGCATAATGTATGCCATGGTGGCGACGTGGCCTGACCTTGCCTTTGGTGAAGGACAAGTGAGCCGCTATGTTGCTGATCCGGGGCCGCTACATTGGCAAGCGGTGAAGAGAATCCTCCACTACTTGAAGGCAACGACACATTCGCGACTTGTGTTAGGAGGGGGAGCGCGGACTGACTCCCTCGAGTTTGTTGGCTACTCTGATGCTGACTGGGCAGGTGATGTTGATGACCGCAAGTCAACATCAGGCTATGTTTTTGTGCTTGGTGGTGCAGCGGTGTCTTGGGCAAGCCGGAAGCAGGACAGTGTGGCTCTATCCAGCACTGAGGCGGAGTACATTGCGCTCGCGGAAGCCGCAAAGGAGGCACTATGGCTGCGGCGATTGCTCAAGGAGATTGGGGTGCCGCAAAAGAAGCCAACGGCACTCAATGTTGACAACATGAGTGCCATCAGCATGACCAAGAACCCTGTGCTACACCGGAGGACCAAGCACATAGAGATTTGGCATCACTTTGCTCAAGACCTTGTTGCAAAGGGTGATGTGGTGCTTGTGCATTGCAGCACAATGCACATGATTGCTGATGCCATGACAAAGGCGCAACCCAAGGACAGGTATGATGCTACTTGTATGGAGCTTGGGCTTTCCCAAGCCTCTTGAATGGCACGCTGAGCATGGACAGCTGCCATGGGTGACGCGCAAGGGGGAGATTGTTGGAATGATGCTCCTCACCATGGCAGGAGTGACTCCAAAAAGGAACACCAAAAAGACAAGCCTTAGTGGCTTAGTGGTTAATGGTGTTCACCTATAGAGGCAGGGGCCCGGGTTCAAGTCCCACAAGATGAATTTCTGTCCTGCCTCAAGGGAGGTGGAAAATAGATGCCAGGAAGCTAGCCCAACCTCTAGAGTTCCTCTTTAAGTTTCTAGAAGGCAAGGTGAGGGTCCAGGAAGGTGGCACACCTTCTAGAAGGGGTGACTTGTCCTACAAGGCATCTAGAGGTGTCTTGGTCTTCTGGACACCTTCCCTCCTACTAGAAGCAAGCTGAGGAATCTAGGAAGGGGCAGAAGCTTCTAGAGGAGGGAAGGGATGCCTTCCTAGGTGGGAAAAGGACAGCCTACCAAGGAGCACTCTAGAAGCCATAGAATCTGCTAGGAAGCTCCAAATCTGGCATGCTTTGGTGTTCTGGAAAGCTTAGATCAGTGGCTATAAAATGCCACTGCTTGTGAGCCTTGATCAAGTGTACATTCCCAGTCATATGAGGCTAAAACTATTGCTACACTCTCTGACAAGATTTTGCCATCCTTGGCACCAGTTGCCTCCACAGTTTCAGTCTATCCAAAAACAGTTGGTGGTGTGAACCAGCCACTGCTAGGGACCCTCCAGGGTGCACACTCACCCTCAGGCCAACAGCACCTACCCTGACTCCCGTTCTCAAATTCTTCATCGTCTTGAGTTGGTCTATTTGATAGGGATAGGACCTTTCTGGTCCTATCCCTATCCAGTCTTTGTCCGATCAAGGCCGATACGCTCTAACCTTAACTGATGACTTCACCAAGATGCGGTGGGTCTACATCCTGTGCTAGAAGAGCAACGCCGCTCTCGCAGTTTGCCTCTGGCTAGAGATGGCTGAGCATCAGTCCCACCACACGCTGCATACATTCTGCTCGGATTGCGGCGGCGAGTTTCTTGGTGAGATGGACAGTGGAGGATGCGATTTATGCTATGCGATCTAAGTGCGGTCTCCCGGGATCCTTCTCATTTGAAGGATTTGCCTACATGACGTGGGTCTGGAACCGCCTCCCGCACGGTCCCCTTCCAGACCACGTTACATCGTACGAGCTGTGGTTTGGCCACCGTGACAATCTGCATCTTGCTCGTGTCTAGGGATCCGTGGCTTTTGTGTGGTACACCGAGGAGGAGCACGGGTCCAAAGTCTCCCGACGGTCAAAGGATTGGCGTTTTTGGGACCCCGCCCATCATCGTATCGTTGAGTCCCGCGGCTTGTTCTTCTTTGAGTCTCTCACCTATCTTGACCTCTCCTCTATCATGTCAATATCCATCACACACGTTCTGACATGTGAGGTTTCTTGACGGATGATGGAGTCTGGGCCTACGAGCACCTCTTGTCCGGTTGATGTACCTGTTCGAGCCCCCTCCACTTCTCGGTCTCCGGCGCTCGATGACCCAGCAATCATAGCTGTCGGCCAAAAGATTTCTCGCGCCAAGCCTATCTCTACCCTTATTCCCTCACACCCCACAGGCACCCATGATTCTGTACCCATGTTCTGTAGTACTCATGTCTCTGTGCGTGCTCCTGCATTTGTCCTTGATGCTACACCCAGTCCTATGTCCCCCGTCATTTCACTAGCATCCCCTCACACTGCATCACCTGCACCTTTGCCTCACTCCTCACCAGATGTGGTCATGCCTGTCTCTGAGCATGAGGTGATCTCCTCGAGCCCAAGTTACTCGCGTGAACCTGGTTGTTGTCTTCGACCACTGGTCTCCGGAGTCCAGCGAGTGTCCGGTTCCGCACCTAGGCGCTCGATTCGTAGCGTTGCGAGTGGTGATCGCGGCAAAAAGGCCCTAGGCTTGAGTGTCCGCACAGATCATACAGAGGTACATCCAGTATACCCTATAGAGAACGATCTGATCACTTGCGAGTTTCGCATCGCTTGTGATGCAGCAGCTGACCTTGTGGTCATCGAGCCCTGGTCAATAAGCTCTGAGGCATGTGTACTCGCCACTCAGAGCTCTCCCTCTATGGCGCCTGATTCGGGCACACTAAGGATGCAGACACTTGGCGTGCTGCCTACGAGGATGAGCTTCGTACCATCGGAGGGCACAGAGTCTACGAGCTAGTGGACCTTCCACCTAGGAGGATGGCTATTCAGGTCAAGTGGGTCTTTCGGAAGAAAGTGAAGCTGGATGGCTTACTAGAACGCCACAGGATTCACTTGGTCGTTAACGGGTATTCCCAAATCGAAGGCATTCATTATAGTGAAACCTTTCCCCATGTCGGCCGCATGAAGTCAGCTCGCACTCTGTTCGGTGTGGTGGCTCAGCATGACTGGGAATTGCACTAGATGGATGTGAACAATGCGTTCCTCCATGGCTTTCTAGATGAGGAGATTTACGTGGCTCAACCTCCAGGCATTGAGGACAGTGACAAGGTCTAGCACTTGCGCAAATCCTTGTACGGACTGAAGCAATCTTCTCGGTGTTGGAACCAGGAGATTACAGGCACTTTGACTCGTGCGGGATATGTACAAAGTGAGGCAAATCCCTCTCTCTTTATCTGATGGTCGCCTAAGCGGTTCACCACTATCCTGGTCTATGTGGACGACCTTCTGATCGCGTCTCCCTCCATGGAGGCCGTGAAGGAGGCTAAGGCGTTCCTTTAGATTGCCTACAGGATGAAGGACCTTGGCTTTGCAGCGGTGTTTCTTGGCATGGAGATCGTGCGAGACCGCAGACGTCGAACACTTCTGTTGTAGCAGGACCTATACGCACGTGTTGTGGGGGAGCGTTTCATTGACCTCCTTGACGCAATGCCCACGGCATCCACACCTCTCACACCCGATGGGCAGGATGCCCTAAAGGTTGATGATTCCACACAGCTGGGGGAGACATTGGACGTGACCTTGCACCTCCGTCTCATCGCATCTCTGATGTACCTGGCCACTACGAGATGTCCCAAAATCTCTTTTGCCGTTGACCTCCTTGCATAGTTTTTACAGGCTCCACGTGATAGAGCCTTTCATGTGGCAGTGTGAGTGCTGCGGTACGTTATCTCCACACTGTACCTTAGACTCTGCTTTCGTCAGCAGTATTCGGTGGTTCTTGATGACTACATCGAGAGCGACTGGGCTCGGAGTCCAGATGGACGAAGTCGCGTAGGCTACGTATTCTTGTTTGGTGGTACCACTGTGTCCTGGTGCAACGGGAAGCAGGGCTGCATTGCACGTAGCTCGTCGGAGGCAGAGTATGTTGCTCTGTGTGCTGGGGCTGCTGAGGCAGTGTGGTTACAGTGTCTGTTCCTTGAGTTGGGTCAATTAGTGCCTGTCATTGTGCATCACTGCGACAACCAGAGTGCTCTTGCCACCGGGGAGAACTTTGGTGCTTTTCATGCACGCACGAAGCAAATTGCGTTTGAGCATCATTGCGTGCGTGGTCTGGTGGAGCGACACTTGATCTCCGTCATATGGGTCGACACTGACGTGGAGCGTTATGATTTCTTGACGACGGCACTAGCTCGCGGGATGTTTCTGTTGCCCATTCATTTTGTTGGGCTTCGCCCTTATCCTGAGAGTGGTCAAGTGTGAGGTGTATCTGTGTCTGTATCACGACTGTATCTGCATCCATTGTTGCATTCGTTTCAGTATTGCACGCGTATGGAAATGCGTACCATCGGGTTATGGGGGAGTGTTGTGATTTGTGATATTATTGTCAACCTGTACAGTTTATTGTGACCACTTGGTTGTGTCTATGCCTGTGCAGATCCCTAGTGTAGACCCAGGTGGCACCGGTGCGTTGTTTGGTGATGGACCACCTACTCCGAGCTGACCGTCGACCGCCCCAGAGTCCAGGATACTGTCTGGGACCTTCTATAGTTTTTCTACAACTTGTAGGATTTCATCTGTGCATTGGCCGTGGGCTCGATATGCATGTTTTGTATTGTGTGTCCACTGTTTGATGCCACATGCATGCATGTGAGCATTTACATCGTCCAGCTTGAGATCCTACGCGTTTAGGTTTAGACAGCGTTGCGTTCTGACTTGTCTGCGCAGAGTTACGACCAAAACAGTGTATTTGGGCCGGTTTGAGTACAGACCTTGCACTGTTGCGTGCGACACTCGCCGTGCGCTGTGGAACAGTAAATTGTTAAATCTCTCTGATGATTCTATTGAAGCATCCTGACACTTTGACTTGTGTCTCGTAGCCAGACTGTTGCCATTGTGTGTACAACCTGTGACTGTCATCACCGTCTGATGAGGCACTGACGCGTAGTCAGCGGCTGCGTTGCTAGGAAACTTCCACGCATCTTCTCAGCCAAATAAGCCCAAGAGAAGCTGCTGCCAGAATGTTTGGCAGCATGACCCCAACAGGATCAGCACCCGACGTCTAGCCTAAGAAACCAAAAGAACGACCAAGCATCCAACATAATTCACATCATCGAAAAGTGTATGTGGGCATGCCACCATATGAGCTTCCTGCATTAAAAATGTATATGAGATGTTTCAAAGAGCTGCTGGCTGGCCCATTGGCACAAGCCCTATGCTATCCATGTGGCTGAAGACGGCGAGAACTTAACATTGCTTCAGAGAGCTACTTCATTTGTATTGTAGCCATATTGATTTACTCTCTTGCATAGACCTGTGTGTGTGCGCGCGCGTGTGTGTGTGTGTGTGTGTGTGTGTGTGTGTATGTGTGTGTGTGTGTGTGTGTGTGTGTGTGTGTATGTGTGTGTGTGTGTGTGTGTGTGTGTGTG
>SZWC01012301.1:52521-62525 GCA_023375785.1 Penium margaritaceum | reverse complement strand
AAATCAAGGTGTACAGCATCACCCTAGAGGAGCACAACAGACATCTTCATAGAGTTCTTGATGTTTTACAAAGAGAATTTTTTTTTTTACTCTCAAAGTGTGACTTTGGTCATCGTATGATCAAGTTTCTGGGCCACGTCATAGGCGGCGGACAGATTACCATGGACCCAAAAAAAGGTGGAGTTGGTGATTGTTTGACGCCCATAAATGTTTGAAGCATCCAAGTATTTTTTGGCTTATGCAACTACTATCGTTGATTTGTAAAGGACTACGCTCCGATGTCAGTACCTCTCTTTGGTCTCACTTGAAAACCCATTGATTGGAATTGGGAGGGCAAGAAAGAAGAAGCGTTTAATAATAGATATGACCTTGGTTCTAGCCTTACAATAAATATATCCAAGGGTATACTACATCAGGACTACCAATGCGTCCGATCGAGCCATCGGAACCATTTTCCTCCAAGACAATGGCGGTGGAGAACAGCCAATTGAGTACATGTTGAGAAAATTATGCGGGAAGGAAATCAATTATACGGTGCAAGAGAAAGAAAGGACTAGCAGGTGTGCATGCTCAAGACATGGTAGTGCTACCCGGAAGGCCAACAGTGCATTGTGCACACCGACCATCATGCCCTGAGACATCTTAAGACCAAGCCAAGTGTGAGTCGTCAACCAACTCGATGGATGGAGTAAGTCCAGCCTGGAGTATGATGTTAAGTACCGACCTGGTAAACTAATCCAATAGATGCTCTAAGTCAGTGAACAGATTTAATGGCCATATCAACAATCCACTTGTCAAACGAGACCCGTACCTCGTGAGGCTGTTTGTGAAGGATTACAAGGAGTTTGGCAGGTACAACAAGACCAAATTCCGATTTGATGACTCCTATTGAAGACGGTGAATCACTCGCCAAGTCTTCATCCCACTAAAACAAGGAGCCTTGAATCAAAGGAATGCTTCAGCACAAGTGAAGGTGGACACTTCAACCAGGACAACATGCTAAAGAAGCTGGTAAAAGACTGTTAGTGGGACAACATGCAAACCAATGTGGCAGCCTTCTACAAAACGTGCAACACTTGTCAGAGACAAAAATCTTGTCGCACAAGGCCACCCAGTTTATTCCAACCCCTACCTATCCCAACAAAGCAGTGGGTTGGCATTAGCATGGATTTTTTGATGGGACTACCCGCCACCCCTAAAGGTTATGATGCCATCCTCGTTGTAGTGGAAATCAAACTTTATTCCAACAACGACCACCATCATCGCAGAAGGAACGATGGGGCTGTTCCTAAATGAGATTGTATGGCTGTACGACGTGCCACATACCATCATCAGCAATAGAGACAAATGCTACACTAGTCATGTATACGGCAAAAAAAAAGAGGTGAAAATCACAACGCATTACGACAGTCATATCCAGCTATCAATGGCCTTCCATCCACAAACTGACGAGTACATGAAGCAAACCAATCAGATGCTACAACAACTTTGACATACATTATGCAAGCTGCATGGCATCAATTTGACAGCCAAACTGCCAACCTTTGAACTCGCATACAACCCCACCACTTCCACCGGAAATGGTAAAATCCATTTTGAAGTGATGTACGTTAAACCTCTTGCCAAATCAGCTTGGTTACAAAGCCAGAGGAACATCCTCGTTATTAGCATCCACCGTAGGAACTTTTCAAGTGTTTGGTATGAAACATGGCAGATCCTCATAAAGACATAAGCAGCTATGAAGCGAACAACCGACCTTCATTGAAGCAATGACATGTTTAGCGCTAGCGATCGTATCTTCCTCAGCCTAGCAAACATTAAGTTTTAAGGATAGAATACTGCAAAGCTCAAACCCCGATGGTTGTGACCGTTTCAAATTGAGTAAATGCAAATCCATGACATTTTTTGACTTCATGTGCCTAACATCATGACAATCCATCTCGTTTTCCATTTCAGCAAGCTCAAGAAGTATCCACATCCTAGCATGAACTTCCTTGATAAAGATGCCGCACCTCCACAATTTATCTAGGTGGACGAGGATATATACTAAGCGATTGAAGATATCCTTGGACATCAACATTATGGGAGGTGGCCAAGTATCTGGTCAAGTGGCAGAGTTACGATGCTGCGCACAAAAACTGGGAGCCCTACGAGAACATCCAAGATGTCAATAACCTGACCGACGACTGCTACCACCGTCACTGGCCTACATCTGCTATCGCAGCAGGACATCACAACTAAAAGGGGGAGAAATGTTACATCCCTGTCATACAATAGGTCTCAAACTCAAGGATTGGGCGCTTTTGTTCTTACATTCATGGCCCACCACGTGATGACCTCTGGATTTTTACACTGATCAGCCGAGGGCACTTTGGCCACCTCTTCCGACCTCCAGTGTTTTGTCTGGAAGGTTCTCCCTACTTTGACTCCTTTTCAGAAATGTTGACAGAAGTATTGTAAATCATATTGATGTTTTGATCTTGTTCGGCCAACTTCTCGACAAATCTGGACTTTCATAAAACCGCACCTCAATTTTCTCAAAGCCCCTTGATTTCTTGGCGAATCTTCTTGAAGCCGTCACTTGCGGTGCAACCCCACACGCATTGCTCAACTCGAGCGCTGAGGACCCAATAATTGGCTCGTTTTTATTCCCGGCATTGTATGTATGTGCTCGACTCACTTGACACTTGTCATCAGAGGTTACTTAATGCTTCATGCAATTCATCCATTTGTCCCAAATCCTCAAATTGTGTTTTTTCTTGCTTCTCATCCATGTGAACCACTTACATTCTGCTCAACATAATAGTGTACACCCTTTGCAAAACATTCATCAAACAATCACAAGCACTGAATGGAGGGGGTTTGTGATTGTTTTTAAGAATAGTACAATGCCCACATGTGGTCGATACATGCCATGCGTCGTTAACATTAGTATCGTAACGTCAACGATGTGCGGACATGGCAACCCCGTCAAAGTTTTAAGAGATATGTGGCCACTCCCCGGTTATAATCTCACAACCCAAAACTTGCCACCTGCGCATGAATGTCAATGAGAATGGGAGCCTTGGACGAGCTTGGATTTCCCATTCAATAATTCATCCACAATCCTTGGCTTCACTACATCTGAAACAAATGTGAGTACCCAGAATCCAGGATTGTGCATTTTTATCCTCACACCTACAGACTACCTAGAAACAGATAACAACTTTTTGCGTCACTTATCATTGGACATTCTGCCCAATTGTCACACCTCTCAACATTATGTTATGGATATTTCCAACCACTTTATTCACTTCTAAGGAGGGTCGACTGAACCATCGCGAACCGCATCAAAGTTTTGATGTACTATAGTTGACAACTCGGTGGCGTTAAACTCTTATGAACAAGTTATGCGATACTTTTGAAACCCCTTGAAACCGCTGTGGAGTCTCTCAAACAGAGCACTCACAACACAACTTTGTCAGTGCCAGTTTCTCCAAGCTCCCAAAACCTAAAATATTTATCATTTGTCTTTCCAATTACTATGTACAAGTTTTGCAGGTATCCTGTTTCTTCTACTGTGTTTTGCTCCATGTCTGCTATTGATTCCACTGCAATGAAGGCTTAGCACTAGCATGTCATTGTATTAGAGGGGTAGCACATGACTATGCGCCAACACAAAAACCTCAGATAAGTCTCCAACACATCTAGATTTTCCAAGTGTTCGTTCACCTTGAAACGATTGTGAAGAAAGCAAACAATGCACTTGATGATTAGCAGCGGTGACTAGCAATGAAATCAGCAATTGACAAAAACAATTGCAATTTGTAAGAGTAATTAGGCAGCAGCGGCATAAATTTGTGCTACCTATTCAAACAACGGTGCAAGAGTGACAACTCCAAGAGCAAGTTTGGTGGCGACCGAAGCTGATGGGCTCCACGAGCCCCTGGCAACCAGTACTGCTAGCTGGAATGGCTCTTGGAGAAAAAGTGAGAGGGAAAAGCCAAGAAGTGACAATCAATAATGACACGTACCGAAAGCCAATAATGCTTAAGAGAATCAAAGACCATATGCTCCAACAAATCAACAAGGTTATTGAGTTGATTCAACATTCTTGGGTGAGGGAGTTGACTCCTACTTCGCCTGACCCTCCCTCGGTTGTCCGATCCTATACAATCAATAGTACAGATGGTGCGGATCTAGCTGATGATCTTGAAGGCGTACTTCACCGCATTTTGGGGTCATAAACAACAACAGGATCATCTACATCTTGTCTTGCCGTTTCTTGGCAAGAATTCAAGTTGGAAGTTCGACAGTAAAGTCATGTAACAAGAGTAAAAGACTAGTTGAGCCCAATGAATGGCTCACGTGACCGGCCTCCCATCATCATCTGCTAGCTTAATAGCTATCGGGTAGGTCAAACCAACGTGGCAAGATTCTTTATCTCCACACAAGGACATGGAAATTTTCATATCCACCGTTTGTGTGCATTTAGGAAATAAGACCAAGACTCATGCATGATGCATAATCCAACGACTTTGTGAAGAAACAAGCTTGATAGAGCATACGAAGCATTTCTGCTAAATCTCCATTGAGAATGACATTCATCCCAATGAACTCGGTCTTCCTACAATAGCGGCCTCAACCGCAATATCCAGAAATCACCTCCCATATTCATCACTAAACACAAGATTTTGAAGAATTTCAAACCAGCTGTTGAGATTCATAATGGTGACTCAAATGCTTTATTGCAATAATCGAATGGCCAGCGACTCTAAACAAATAGTTCATGCCATGAAAACAGTGTTTAGAGTTAGAAATGGCGTCCACTCTCATGGAGATTGATATCTTGAAGCCATAGGAAAAATGAATTTTGTGGACATCCAACATTTTTTTCACAAATCAAGTGATTGTTGTAAGCATCAACAACAACTGGAAAGGGGGAGGAAACTGTAACAGAAGTTCGCATGGGCCAAAAATGACACCGTACTAGCACTTGAAAGGTTCAGAAAAATTATTCGGTTCAATTTTGTGTTTGTGTAAAGACACCACTTTGCCCATGGGACTACTTCACATGTTACAGCAAATGGTGCACGGGTTCAAGCATTCGTGTCTTAGGAAGTGTAAAAAATTCACGAGCGAGAGCTTACTGTGGAGGAAACAGCTCGAGTGAGAGAAAAAAAATGTATTACACAGAGTAGTGTGAGTACATGGATAGATAGGTTCACAGAGATGCGAGGATGTCAAAGAAATCTTCCTCGAAGCCGTCAACATCAGGGTTGCACGGGGACGTGACCATGTGATTGGCCGCATGTTCTTGGAACTCGCGCTGTCCCACCTTAGACAACCCAGCAGACACCCATGCATGCTTCATGAGGTCTGGACGATCACCGAGCCTCAGCCAAGCGTCTAGCAGCCATCCAACTGCTGCCTCCTTCACGAGCTTCATGCTGAGGTCCACGGTCTCATGGTCGAGCAACGACTCCACCACTAAGAGGGAACACCCCTCACCGAGCATGTCCTTGAGGGGCTTCTAAAGCCCCACGTCACATGGCTGCACCTTGCTTGTCCACCCGCCAGNACCCGTACTTCTGTTGCAAGTTCAGCGCATGCACATATGCAGGATGGAAACAATCTGTTGTGCCGGCCCAGATCACCTGGACCGGCAGCATCTCTCTGGCCATGGAAGTGGCTAGAACCAAGGTGATGCTTCGCTTGTCATCCATGCCAAAAACAGGGACATGCTTGCTGCCAAGCGGTGCGTACGTGGTGTCTGACGACGGCATGGGCTCAATTCCCATGTGGTCAGTGTTTACCATGAACTTTTTGTTGATGGCGTACAACTCTATGAAAATTGCGGCCCGGAGGTACATCTGCTCATAGCCCTTCAACCAATCGTGGGGAATGCGTTGCGGCGCCGAGGTGGCACGACCCCATGTCCAGTTCAGCTCGTGGTGCAAAAATTTGTGGCAGAACATCATAGATAATAGTCACTCAAAAGGTTTCCGGTCCTGGTCGTTGACCCCCTCGTCCTTGCACACTCGCAGCATGGTGTGCCGGATGACGAGTGCGTTCATGGGGGCTCCGCCGTGGCGCATGGTTAGCAGGGTGTCGATTATGCAGCGCTTCAGTTCCGGGTCCTTTGCGAAGTAGCCAGGGCGTCGACGAGAGCCATGCGCTCGTTTCTGTGCGGATACACCATTATTGCGTGGTATCTTGGGGCTCTTCTATAGCACATCGCGGAATGCCAGGAGCAGCTCGCTTGGACTGTCTTGCTTGTACTACCGGCGGACAGTGGCGTCCGACAAGTCGTCGTACGGACAATGCCCAGGTTGATGGTAGGCGGTCCGCAGGTAGCGGAGTGCCTCGCTGTATGTTGCATGCTTATGGTCTGCCACGGTAGCATGGATGATTATTATGTGTCCCTCCGGGAATCAGTCGTGGTGCCGGTGGTGCTTGGAGGAAGAGGATGATTGCCAGGTGGACTTTGTGGATGCAGATACAGCAGGTGGCATGTCGGAATCCTTGTTGCAATCCTTCTCCATCTCCTTATCTGCATGGCCAAAATTGAGCATGATCGGCTCGTCAACACCGTGAGGAGTGGAGGCCGGACTCGTCAATGCTGGAATTGGATAGCAAGCGAAAGCGTGCGCGTCTAGGACCTTAGGCGGGTGGCCTGGACGCTGCTTGGGGCATGGGAAGGTTACAGGACAATTATTGGACTTCTCCGCGCCGTTCTTGAGCATGTCTTTGTACTCCTCGAGTCCCATGGGTTGGAAGTACGCAGTGATGTCACTCAGAGCCGCCATAGCAAGGACGCCGCGCTGAAGTTGTGGATAGTACCGGGACGCTCTATGACACCTGGTGGTTGACAGCATGCAAGTGATCCTAAAAGTACCGTGGCTGGCGGTGCAACCCGAGGACGAAACAACACTTGCCTGGGCACACAAGCCATGAGAAGGAATACGTGAGCCTGACCGTGTGCCTTGGTGCTCAAGCCGTACGTCTTTGATGTGTGAAGTCCAAACTTTGATGTTCAAATAACACACGGGACAAAGAGAGCGGGCTCGGACTTAAACAAGGTCACACAACAAATAAGTAAAATGTGTGTGTGTTTAACTATGCCACCAGATTTTGTGTTTGTGTAAAACACCCAAAGACACAACTTCTCTCATGTAGAAACTAAAATACTTTTTGCACAACCTTTCAAGTGCTAGTACGGTACAAGACACGAGTAGACAACGAAGCTCCCGTCTGTTAAAGATGATTTGCGTCAATTGATTGTCCACTTGAAAGGATCATGTCTTTTACTATTTCACAATTTGATAGTGGATGCAAGGACAACCAAATAGTTATACTACCATACTATTATGTAAAATGTTGAGGGAAAAAGTAAATAACATGAGGATGAACCTTGTTGAGGTAGACCAAATATACACAAGGATACTTTAGTGAACATCCATTGGACATAAGGACACATATGTTTTGTTTCCAGGGGTCTATCTTGACCCTGGATGTGTGTATACCGAGCGAAATTTGAAATGGTAAGCGTGTGGCAACGATGCTTTGCATGCAGCAGTGTTGCTTTGTGGTCTGCATTCGTCAAAGATGATCGTGCGGTGAATCATAAAGTTGTCACATGGTCTCAAATACGTCCCACGCACTGGACATAGCCTAGGTATGATTAATAATAATGAGTAGCACATATTAGGGAGATAGAAAACTTGTAGGCTACACAATTAAGGGCAAAGCCAAAAAGACATACACAGATAAAACACCGTTTGTATACGATTCATATGATATGTGTATAAGCAGAGGGATTTCCAAGATCACAGAATGACACTGGCACTCCTTGATTTAGGGACCTCTCACAATCTAACAACCAAGAAAATGGTTCAAAACCTGATTTTAGAGATCAAAACCGAGGTGATCACAAACGGTTGAACTTTGCTGGAATTGGGAAAGTCTCCGACTCTAAATGAAGAACTTAAGGTTATTATGGTGTTGAGGTCTTGTCCAATAACTGACCACAATATCATACTCATACAATGACATATGGGCCAGTACAAGAAGACACTTGCCTTACATCGAGTGACCTAAGATGCATAATAGTTACAATAGATAGCATAAGTTGAAACAATGGAGGAAGTTGTAACATGCACAACCTGATGGTGCACGACGTCAATGTCACAAAATGTGACAAAAAGGTGCCTGCGACAAGGAGCTCACGTGTAGGTTGTCCACTTGGAACAAGAGGAGAAGGGGAATTTGTGGTAGCTAATGCAACGGAGTCACCAGCCTCATGGACCTCAAAGTGTACAATAGTACCATAAGAGTTTATGTCACTCATAAGTTAGTTTACAGGGGACTTTCATAGTTTTCTAGAGAGCTCCCCGCCTACCTTACCATTGACCACTAGATCCACCCGAATTCCGGTTGAAGATTAACGATCAAGGGGAGCTCTCAAATGAACGACTACAAGTCCTCTAATCAAAATGCTATGTATAAAAATAATCGTGTGGGATTTTTTCCCCTTTCCTTATCACCATATTGAACCACTGTGAGTTTCGTATAAATGAAAACTAGTGAAATACAAATATGCACGTTATTCATAGGTACTTAACGGTATCAACACTAAGAAACCCTACCAATTTCTATAGCTAGATGAACTTTGTTACAAGCTACGAGGATCTTTTGCCCACCACAATGGACATTTAGGGTGGCTATCACAAGATTTTCAAATCATAGAAGACCAAAGAAGGTAGATATTTATTCTGACTATATGCACTTCAAGTTCACATTCATGCCGATTGGAATCATCAATGCCTCTTTGCTTTTATTGGTGAATTTAAACAACACTTTCCACCAGTTCATTGATTATTTATTGTTTTAAGCATTTTGACATAAAGCGGTATGCAACAAGAGCACGACGACCATCTCTGGAAGGCCCAAAAAAATACACAAAGAGAGTGATTCCATGGAAATACCTTAAAGTGCTACTTGGTTGCCTTTCAACAAAGTTTTTCTTTATGTTCATCGGGAACAAACGTATGACGATGGTCCTAACAAAACTGGAAAAAGGCGATGATTGGACGATGCCCTGTAATCTTTGGGATGCCCAGGGGGTTTTATGATCTTACAAACACCGCCATTTTTTTAGCAACAAGTACGTCAGTGTATCAGTGCTTATCGCAAATTGAAACAAAAAAAACCACCAAGACATTGCACGTGAAGCACTCGTACATTTGAGAGATGCTTTTATATGGGCTTCCACCCTATAGTTGATTTATTACATGGATGGTGGGCTACATCATGGCTACCAACGTATCCAATTGAGCAATATGTACTGTTATCCTCCAAAAAAATGATGGTGAAGATCAACTAGCCATGTGCATGTCGCAAACAATGCAAGGATCATAGCCAAAACACAAAGTATACATGAAGGGAATGCTGGTGGTCGTACACGCACTCAAAGTATGATGGTGAGTCCAATTACACCAATGATGTGTTTTTTGGAGATACCACTACACCCTTGAATTTCATTACATTCATTTGGAACTAAGCCATGAACAAAGTTCATTGATGGAGCCTCTAAAATTCAGCCTTGAATATGATGATGAGTTTTTAAGTGGAAAAAAATCAGAGTTGCTCTCAGTTGGCGACATGACTGAATAGCTAAGGTTATACTTCAGATTGATTGAAATAGATAGAGCAAGTGATCATTCGCATGCGACTATGAAAAGCCTAGCAAACATGACAAGGCCAAGTTTTGATGTGACACGTCGTATTGGTAATGGTGATTCACTTACCATTTTGTCGTACCATTGAGCAGATTACCGTGGCACATGCTGCTAGAAGAGTGCCATTTTGTCGTAGTGGAGATCAATGCTTTAGCAAGGATAAAAGCACAGATGAGCTCATAGTACATTACAAAAAAAAAAGGCTAAGAGGAAGCACATGTTTCTGTAAGTTTCAAAAGCTTAGATACGGAGAGAGAGAGAGAGAGAGAGAGAGAGAGATAGAGA